>JACEGR010002467.1:0-128522 GCA_014170235.1 Listronotus bonariensis | reverse complement strand
AATATTTTATATAAATTTATAGAGATATAAATATTACCGAGTACTTAAATCTCGACAGATAAAAATGTTTTATCTACTTGTAAACAATATTACCACACATAACTAGGGAGGGGCAGCTGCCGCTTCCCTGCGCCGCGCTGCGGTCCATTTTTAGTTAACGCAGAGCCTAAATAGATGGGGATTGTGGAATAAGAAATTAAACTTTGTACTTAACTTTTGGATAAAAATTACTCTTTCTAAAAATCTTTTACTCAAAAACTTATATCTCCTAAGGGCTGCTTTAGGCAGCCGTTTTCAAGATATTTGAATTTTACAAAAGTACATTCTGTATGGGCCGCGGCCGGTCTAAATTAATAACAATTAATTTGCTTATAATGAATATACCCGCCCATATTTGTCCATCCCAAATGGACGCACCTGCAAGCTGCGTTCTCGACCCAATCCGATTTTGTCCGTCTCTAGTGGACGCTTACCTTAAGTGCGGTTTAACACACACCGGCAATTGCTGTATTCCTTTTATCCTTCAGAACAACCCGAAACGACACCATAAGTGTTCCTATTACAATTTTTTGACATTTTTTCATGTTGTAGAACCGTTCTTGACACTATTGACAGTTAAAAGAACGGTTCAGAACGCTTCTACAAGGTAAAAGGAATACACTAAATGTCGGTACCGGTGACGGTTTCGCTACCGTATAACATTGCTTTTTACATGGGAACGGCCAAATAAGTCGGGTCGGGCTATGTGTAAAAATACTAATTTATTTAAATTTAATTCTGCGTCGGTGTGTGTGAAAACGTACTAAGTGGGCGAACACCTTAAATGTTTACACAAACGCCTACATATACTATTTTTATTTAATTTACCCACAAAAGTCAATAAACATTAACTTTTTTAATAATAACGACGTTTAACAAACTCTTATTGTTACCATTGTTCAGCGACAGGCGGTAAAATCAGTATTTATTAGCTTGTCATAAAAAAGCGTGTCTCTAGAAAGGCGACATGTGTAAATAACATCGTTAAAAGAAAAAGGGTATTGAATTTTCAGAATAAATTTAAGTTAGCTTGTCGAATTAAGCTGAGTGGATAGTAATAAAGATGTTTTATGCAGGGTGGTAATTTAGTTTAGCTTAATGGTCAATAAAAGTGTCGAAAACAAACCAAAATATGCATAAAATTAAACCAGATTGTTAAAATATTTGTATTGCTTTTAAAATATTTTGTATAAAAAAGCAGCCTACTGTTAATAGAAAATCATGTTAAATATTTTTTTTGTTGTCCCAGTAATCGCCAATTTTAATCTAATTAAAATGGTATTTATGGTATATATTTTTATTTATAAAAACATCATTTAAATTTAAAATTAGCCAAAGAATGGCTATTTAATTTTTTTGTTTAGTTTAAATACAGCTACAAATATAGGCCTACTTTTTTCGCAATAGATGTATGTATAAATAATAAATTAAAATTGTTTGCCTTCTTAAACACCCAATTCCAAAACAACAGCATCAAAAATCTAAAATAGTCAAACAACATAAATAGAGAGCCCGTGAGCAACAGATCTTCAGTGTAGGTAAAATTTAAGTCATAGTGGCTTTGGCAGGCACCAGGTGCCAAAGGTTTATTAATTGAAACATAATTTTCTTTATTTTGTAAAAACTTAACTTTATAATATATGATACTTGGATGCCTATTAAAAGATATTTTTCCAGTCGGCAGACAGTTCCAACCCTTCGGCAGACAAACATTCCGTCTGATGAAGTTGAATATTTTGTTATTTGACACGTTATAACAAAAAGTCGTATATAAGAGTTGTAGGGGCTCCAAATAGGCACGTCTTAAAAATGTTTTGAAGTATACAGAGCGTTGCAAAAATCTTTTATTTTTAACTAACATCACAGCAATAACTTTTTTTGGGACACGACACTAATACAATAAAATATTTTTATGACATGTCTCTTTAAAGACCCTACAAATCCTATTTAGGACGTTTTGTTATATCTTGTTAAAAAACAAAAATATTATACTTTCTCGGAAAATTGGGTCGGGCCCAAAAATGTTTGTCCGCCAAGGGGTTAGAACTGTCAAAACTATCTTGCGACTAAAAAGTATCGTCTTATACGTAACCAAGTAACATATTATAAAATTAAGCTTTTACAAAATGACAAAATTTAGGTTTGAATTTATTAACCTTTGGTACTTGGTACGTGCCAAAGCCACTTTGAGTCAAACTTCATTGTCTCCCATCGCTTCTACCTATGTTGGGAGAATGCGCTGACAAACTTTAACCTTTTACAAAATGACCAAGGTTTGCAGCTCAAGCGCTCTTGGATTATAAGCTGTTATTATGCAGGCTGTCTCTTGATTGCGGTAAGAACATTTAAGGGCGTATTTCTAAGCCATAACATAGGTCCGAAGATGTTTTTTTCTAAGATACAGGGTGTTTAACTTTAAGAACAAAATCGGGTTATTAACTAGTGGTGGAAGTAAGTCATAGCTAACTTAATTCGTTTTGGATTTACAGAGTGTTAATCACATTTTGTCAATTGGGACAGGCACTTATAACTTCCTTGTAATTAGATATAGAAAGAAGATGTAAGTGTTTTATTGATTTTTACGTAGAATTCAATGGTGCAACTACATATATATTTTTTTATTTACTGTTTTTAAAGTTATAACACAAACCTGCCTATTTTTTAAATGAAATAACCTGTTTATTGAAGCACCACTTTAAAAATATATCCCATTCTATATCTGTTTCTTTAATAGTTTAAAAAATTTAAGCATACTACCCAATTTGTAACGGTATTTTTGTAGTTTGGAAAACCACAGATCCTCGCGGATTTGTATCAATTATATTTATATATTATATAATTATTAAACAAAATGGAATGGATCTATGGTTAATAAAATTACAAAATCCACAAATACTACCAGATTTGGACTCTACCTTGTTGGCTTAGTTGGAAACAAGGTATGGGACTATTTTAAAGTTGGCACATGCGCAGTACGTATTGTAAAAATAACGGTGTATGGGACAAATATAGTTCTAAAATTATTGATTTTACGGTTAAAATTTTACCACAAAGGTCAAAATATACGGTACTCAAAGTTCTTATCTACAAATTTGGTAAAAAACGACCCCAAATTCTTCGGAAAAGATGGGTCTTTTAGTTTGCGCATGCGTAGTACGATTTTTATGCAGAGCGGTTTTTTAGATCTGCTCTATCTAGAATATCTGAAATTACGGTCAAAATTAAATTTTGGACGGTATTTTCCAAGATATACTAATGTCATTGTTAAAATTGTCAAATTTGTAATTTACGCTGTACATCTCTGTTAATACGGGCTTTAAAAAAATACATATAGGAACTTGTCACATTATTTTCACATGTTCTATATAAATCCGAGAGATACACATATACTTAGACACCCTGTATGTTTGTAATTATTTCTTAAACTATTTTTTAAGGAGTAGTAAAAACTGTTTACAATGTGCCAAGATATTTAAAAAACCTATAAATATACTACATAACATCTTAGTAAGAACTAAATATGTATTATTTACTTATAAATCTCAAAGTGGTCAAAATTGGTACAGTGGCCACAAATGGTACATCTACCCTATCTTAGATTAAGATTTGATTTTATTAAAATTTGTCTGTGGTATTTGGTAAAGCAGGAAGTAAATTTAGCCCCAAACTTATTTTAATACGCATCGTAGCTAATATTAGTAAGAAACAAATGTACGCCACTGACTTTTTTGCAACTTTTTTATTTTTTCATACGAAACATCTAGAAATACAATCCGTTAAACTGCATATTTCTGGACCATAAAAGGGTATTTTTTCTTTAAAAAATTAAGTGTTATAACTTCTTATCAGCAATTATGTAACATTAACAACAAATACTTAATTAAATAACGTTTATATCTTGTCTAATAAATTTTACTTAAAAAAGTGTATTAAATATTTTTAAGTTTTTTAAAAAGTTTAACACCCTGTATCTTGAGAACGAAAAATTGAAGGACCAATGTTTATAAGAATTATTTTTTTATAAAAATGGCTTAGAAATATGCTCTTAATTTTATTTACCGCAATTAGGAAACACCCTGTATTATTTTAAGTATTTACCGAATAGTGCATCTCCAGACTGCCCATAAGAAATCAAAATTGTATTATACTACTTTAAAGACATTGATAAGATCATCTCAAATAATACATTTTGTTATTTTCTAGCAAGCCAATTATAAATTTTAAAAAACCTTTTTGTAAACTAGTTGCATACCTGATACATACCATAATAAGCCCATTAAAATTTTCAGGTATACAACCAATTTCAGATAGTTTTTCCTAAGTAACATTTTATTGAAAATAATTAGAAAATTGCGAAATTTATTGTATAAGCTTATTTACGTCTTTAAAATAGTCTTATATAACTTTTAAAGGTATCAAGATTTACATAGGATTTCCTATGGCCAGTTTGGCCATGCACCACCCATTATACAGAGTGTCGCATAACAAACTGCAAAAATCGTTTTTTTTTTAAAAATAGGCTTTAGAAATTTTTAAAACTTTGGGTATAATACAAATAATTTTTGGCATTGCTATCTTATTTTGCTATTTGGGTATAATGTAAAAATGTTTAAAGTACAGCTTAACACTTAGTTTGCTTTACCAATCATTATATAAAATAAAAGTACCAAAGCTGATGTATTAACCAAATTTTCTCCTAAAAATTAATTTTGCTTCAAGTACTAAATATTATTACTTACTGTAGAATTAGATAAAGAACCATGTCAAAAAATGGGTTTTATTACTTACGCGAAAACCGTACATCAATATAAATAAAAATAAAGGATCAAATTTGTTTCAAATTTAAAAAATATATGGTAGACTTTTTTGTATACTAAAAAACGTCTTCTGACGCATAAATTATTTTTTAGTTATAAATAACTAAAGTGGTAAAAAAAGTTATAAAAATTAGCAATATTTTAAAATTTTTAATCCAGTCAATATTTTAAAATTTTTAATCCAGCGTTGTACATAAACTAAGAAGTTTACATGTTCACAGATCCTTATGTTTTATTGTAGAATCACCCCTTAAAGTTTGTCGGTAGAGTTGCTTAACACCCTGTACTTGTTCATATTCTTCTCGAGCTGAAAACGCCTGGAATTTTGCTCCTTCTGCTTAACTATGCTACGCTACTAAATAATTTTGTTTTGCAGTTTTACTGGGCGGTAATTACAGAACACCTTGTATTATAATAGTGTCCATATATAAAACCATACGTTTATTTACTAATTTTTAAATATGTCAATTTATTATTTTTCAAAGATTTTTGTTGTATTTCTAAGGTAAAATTATATTTTAGAATTCTTGTTAAATTTAATGGTTTAAGCTAAACTAACCGTTTTTATTTTTAAATTTTTATTTTTAATTTACCAACTACCTCCTTACCTGCAATTAAAATTATAGTAAAGCCTATTAAAGCAGTGCAATAAATTTATTACTTTTATAAAACCCCTTGTTACCTTTTTTTCCATTATTTGGCAAGGGCTTAAGTAAAATCAATATTCATTAGCTTGACATCAAAAAGCTCTGCGATGACGTCACAAAGCTGATAGATGTTAATGACATCGAAAAAAGAGATAAGTATTTAAATTTGACGGTAAATTTGAGTTGAGTTAACTCGAGTTTTTTAAAGCAATAGATGACAAAAAACTGCTTTGAAGGAGTGGTTTTTGTGTAAATTAAAACAACCTTTTAGGCGTTAGACAACGAACGTTAAGCGTAAGAAAAGGATAAATAACACAGGGGTTTTTAATGCCGTATACTTAGAAATGTTAATTTTATTGTTGTATATAACATTTAAAAACTATTCACCTATGTCGTTTAAGACATTAGGACAAACGTAATCAGGGCCGCCGAGAGCCGAGAAAAGTTCTCATTTACTGCAAACCAATATTATGCGCATTTGTTTTGTTAACGGGCCCCCTTAATGCAGAAATCAAAATTATTACTTAAAAAAAAGTTGAAGATCAAAAAAAAGGTATCTATCCCTATTTAGGTTCTTCATCCAGCGGGGCCCCTCGTTGGGTCCTGGCTCCGGTAATTTGTAGTGCCCTCCACGCTGTCTCGTCGGGCCTAAACTTCATCCTTTTTGACCTAATTTGTTTAGACTTTTTTAAAGGATTTTGTTTAAAACAGATCTTGCAAACCTTGAAGCTCCATAATCGAACATCGTACAGGGTGTTTTTGATTTTTGGTTGGAATTATAGAGTATAGGCTAAACGGTAAAAGACAAGGAAATAAACTTTTTCATAAGGAGCACTCGATCCCATTTAAGCCTATGTTCACTAAATTTTGTGACGTAATCTTTTTCCGTAATTCTTGGTTTGTAATCGTACTGGAAGCTTTTTTCGCGGTTTTGGTGTTGTTTTTTGCTTTTTAGTCATTGAACTTTTATATATGTTTGGTTTTTACTGTTTATAGTTTAATTGGGTAGTTTTTAGTACTGCAGTTACAAAGAATTTTAAAACCTGTAAGCAGGGGTCACTCACCTTTGGATATTTTTTAAAGGAAATTTACGTTTAAATTGTCATTAAGGGTCAGATACCATTTTTTAACTGTTTTTTTAATGATTTTATTTAATTCTATTACAGTATTGGTTTATTTTGTCAGATAAAAAAATATTATTGCAAAAATGTGACGTCACAAACAAAACCTATATTTTCGAACAAATATAAAAAATCGAGCGCTCCTTATTAAGAAGTTTATATTCCTTGGGTAAAAGATACAGAAAATGGTTTTTTGATGTTATTTTTATTTTTTTATTTTCAACTTAAAATATTCAAAAAGCAGGTGTAAAGCTGACGTCACCGATTTGTAAGTTAACCAATCTCTAATTTTTCCCGACTTTCCGATTCTATTTTGTTTCTGACACACTATGACAAACAATTTCGTAAGGAGCAACAAATTTTTAGATTGAATTTTATCCCATAAAAACGATATCTTGAATGATTCTAACTAAGACAAAATGTCTTTACAAACGGGAGATACAGTGAGTACAGAGTGTTAAACTTTTAAGAAAAAATTGTTTTTTCCAAAAATCCAAAATATCCAAAAATCATTTACCCAGTTTTGTTTAAATTTGGCGATATTATTTATAGCAGTCACCACTCACTGACATTTTTGCATTTTTTGTTGTTTAATTTGAATTATTAAAGTAAAATCGCAGCTTTTTAATTCCTGTTTTTTTAAACTTTGCTTAGTTTTCAAAATTACTTCATAGCCAAATACCAACAAAATGGAGTAGAGGGTATTTAAGGTTAGTAGTTATGAAAAGCCATTATTTATTTTTGTTATTTAACCCTTTGTATTTTTAAAGCAAAGAATTTGCGGACACACGACTTTTTGTTGTAAAATCATGTAAAAAATCGTCCCTTATATTTTGGCAGCATACTTTCTCAATGCCCTGTATGCCGTAAGACACAGTTAAAAAAACTCTTAAAATTTAGACAGTATGACAAAAGCAATATGTAGTGTATTTTGCATAGTAAAAGTACTATTTATTTTTTAATTTTTATTGCAAGTGGTTTTTAACACAGTAATGGCCAAAGAGTTGGACACGTATGAAAGAAAGAAATTATTTTTAAAATTAAAAAAAACTTTTTTGACAATCACCTCTGTTTATCGAGTTACCAAAAAATCATTTATGACATCCGGCTGATGGGCTTCCGTTGGGAAAATAATCAATAAAGCCACGTACAGACTTGAATATAATCGGCGAAAACATTTGTTGATCGACTGTATCTTGAATGTTGCACATCGGTCGGCCGACTTGTTGCAAACGCCATGGCAACATCCGTGGGCGTTTTTATCCAAGGAATCGGCAAGACGCCTGTTTTCCATTTAATATGGAAAACATCGGCAGGTTTGTTGGCCAACTTTGTTGCTGAAAATTTTTTTGTACAAGATACAGTCGGCCGACAATGTTGTCCCGATTGTATCCAAGTCTGTACATGGCTTAAAAATTTAAATTAAACGTAACAATATAAGTAGGCTTTAAAACAAATGAAAAACACAATAATGAAATGATCTATTTTGTTTAGATTTTTAAATAACAATTTAGCTCTTAGAAAAAGCAGGTGTACACGCTTAGAGTACTTGCCAAATCTTATTTTCTTAATACCCTTGTTTAAAAAAAATAATTATAAAAATTAAATTTACAATTTTTTTCTTTTTGGAAAAAAGGTCCTTTTTTATTTTATTTTATTTTTTATATTAATTTTAAATTTTGCACATCAACCTTAAATTAAATTCTTAACACCTTTTCCAAATAACTTTTTAGATATCGAGCCAACTAAGTTCACTTTTTATATTTCAATTTAATTTTTATTAATTATCTCCCCAACAAACGCCCATAAGCCGGATGTCTTTATTGATTTTTTGGGTACTCGATGTGTCCAACTCTTTGGCGTGTAAAATGTGACTATAAAAATATGTGGTAAGGAATCTTGGCTTTGGGTTTGGACCACGTTGGACTGAAATTGGTTACGACGTATCGCCATCGATTGCACGAGGCATTTTAAGGAATCTTTATTCTGCAAAATTAGAATACTGAATTCAATAAACAGTAGTAGTATAAAGATGCCTCGAGCAATCGAGAGCGAAACATTGGTAGACGATTTCAATTTGACGCGGTCAAACCTCAAGAACCAAGATTTCTTAATTAACCAAGGCCGTAAAAGCTTTAATTTTATTTTAAAATAGGGCTTTTTCTATTTAAAATGTTTTGGTTTTTACAACCTGCTAAGCAAAATTAACTTTCCAAAGCAAAAACATTGACATAACTCTGATTTGCTTTAAAGGTAATGTGTGGTCCTCAATTGACTGTTGTGATAAACTACTGTAAAGCAATACGACGGTACATAAAGTAACTCTACACTAATCCCCCGTAATGACCCAAAACATACTGTACATTTTAAAGATGGTGACCATAGTGAGGTGGAATTTCTGAAACCCGCGTAAATTAATACAGAAGCGCGCAATAAAGTAAAGTGGTGATAAAATGGTGTTGGGCAAATGTGTGGAGTAAGTTGAATACCACCAGCTTCAACAATGTTTAATTATCGAGGTTCAAAATATTTTACCGCCGCATTCACCACCTCGCCGTTAGGTCACTTCAGTGCGCGCCTTGCCCTAAAATTTTTATGACTTAGAAATATTAAATATGAAAAAAAAATATTGCTCCCTACTTAGTTGGCACGTTAGGCAAACGGTAGGGTGAAAAGAATTTAGGATGGGCGCTCGCCCAACCGCGCCCACCCCTGGAGCTGCCACTGGTGTAAAGCTAGCGTGACCAGATTGTAAATTAACCAATCTTTTATCTTCCCCGACTTTCGGTTTATATTTTGTTGCTGATTCTGACCACTTGGATAAACGATTTTGTAAGCAGCAAAAATTTTTTGTCAGCATCTGAATCCGGGAATAACCGGATGTTAAGCATAGCCTCGACCAGAATGTAAACCAACCGATTTTGCAATCTTTCCCGATTTCTGGTTTCGATTTTGTTGCCGACCCGTTTGACACCGTGAACAAATCATTTTTTGAGCAGCAACAAATTTTTAGATTAGAAGGCTAAAAGCCTAAATACTAACGTACCGTGGGTGTCTTAAGCGAGGTAAGAGGGAGTTTGTTGACACGGGACTTAAATACTTGAAGATTTGGGGGGGAAGGAAAGACCTCCGCGGGCAGCAGGTTCCACATTCTAGAAACTCTAGGGATAAAAGAACGAACAAAGTGGGAAGTTCGGGGCCTGTCCAGTTGGACCGTATAGGGATGCATACGCGCGGAACCACGAGTTTCTCTGTTGGGAACCGTGAGTGGAGGAACTATACTGGACAATTCTTCAGAGCAGAAGCCATGGAAGTACCTATAAAAAAGCGATAAATCCCCCACAGCCCGACGATGGGCAAGAGAGGAAGCCTTTCTGTAAGTGAAGGATCATTAATGAGACGAATAGCTCTTCTTTGAATAGAATCAAGAATGCTTAGGGTTGTGGGGGACGCCATGCCCCAGATATGAGAACAATATTCCAAGGGAGGTCGGATTTGGGACACATATAAAGTGTATAAATTAGAAGGGAAAAATACTTTTGGCTCGAAAGAGAAATCAAGCTTTTTTGAAGCTGCCGTGGCTATAGATACAATGTGTTTATGCCAGTTAAGGTTACTTTCAAATGTGACGCCCACAAGATTGAAGGTGTCTTTGCTCTGTAAAACTTGGCCGCTCATAAGTAGAGGATGAGTATTTGATGACTCTTTTCGCGACAAGGAACATGATTGTGTTTTGGATGCATTAAAATGGACGAGATTTTTGGCGCCCCAATCCAATATTAAATTAAGATCCTGCGAAAGAGATATCTGCATCGCTCTGCGTTTGTTTTCCAAGTCAGGTTTAGTGATGGGTTTAGGAACCTGAAAACTGGAGTGAAGGGTACTATCGTCGGCGAAACTATGAATGGAATTAGTTGTGGACGAGAGAAGGTCGTTGATGTGAAGAAGAAATAATGTTGGTGCCAGAACTGAGCCCTGAGGCACTCCAGCATTAACTTGGTGAAAGCTTGAAGAATGGCCGTCCACAATAACTGATATACGTCGATCAGATAGATAACTAGAGAGCCAAGTACAGAGTTTAGTTGAAAGACCATAGGAGGGAAGTTTATTAAGAAGTGCGGCATGCCAGACCTGGTCTGGAGACTGTACTCTCCTAAGCAGTGTGATGACGAAGGAAAAAGATCTGTTGTAGATCTTTTGTGGCGAAAGCCATATTGCCTGTCGTGCAAATTTTGTGTTTTTCTATATACTTAAGAATTTGTGAATTAATAAATTTTTCCATTACTTTACAAAGAACTGGAATAGGTTGAACACGTGCAGCTGTCCAGCTCTCCGAAAGATACCTGTGTCGTAGGAAATTCCGAGTAAAGATTGGTGCAAGTTCTGGAGCACATTTTTTAAAACGGCCGCTGGTATGCCATCCAGCCCAGACGCTTTCTTGGTATTAAGGGAAGAAAGGGATACGGTTGGTTGACTTGGACATAGATCATCACTGAATAGAAGACAGGGGAAAAGGTTAGCGTCTAAAAAGAATATTCCCGGCCATGGTCGAAACAGTACATTACCTAGCAACGCCTTCTCTACAAGAATAATGCATTTTGGAGGAGCAAAAACGTATTGGAAGTATGAAGATTTTAGTCCAATCGAAGAAAAAATACTGTTTCTAACACTATAATACAAAGCTTTTCCGAATTCCGCTTCGCGTTGTTTGTCAAACTGCTTTTACTTGCGGGAAAGTATGAAAATAACGATTTTAAGGGATGTTACTTTTAAATCACTTAGTATGTACATGTTTCGGTCAGATTAGCCTTAAAATTTTAATTAGATTTTTTAAAAATGTGTAAACTACGAGGACTTTAACCCACTTTTCTTTTACGTTTAAACGTGGTAGTTTTTTTTATTTCGTTCGCGTTTAAATAAATATAGGTGTGCTGGTTAAAAACCGTAAAACGTAGATCTTCAATTTGTACACCATGCCACCTGGCTACAATTAAAAAGTTTGAAACGTGCTCCAATTACCGATACTTTCTTAAGAAATAAATTGTATACAGTTTTTAGGCGAAAACCTTGGAAAAACTTTCTGTGCTGCGATAGATTAGTTTCAAAGAAAACACATATTTTCTATATAATTAGCTTTCTTATTATTATTGTCGAAAAAGGACATTTTAACCAGGACTTATTGTCTATTATAATTAACCTAATACTTATTAGATCTGTCTTTTTAGGTATGTATTTTTATTTTATTACAATTGGAAAATAAATGTTTAAGTAATCATTATATTTTTAGTACATTATTTGCTTCAGTAGACCTTTATTTATTAAAGAAATAAAATTATTAGGACCTTTAAGCAAAAATACTAATATGTAAAAGTGTACAGGGCGGGACAAAATTTACGTCAAGGTTTTTGGGTTCTCGTTTACAAGAAAAATATTCGTACATGTAATAATTAATGTGAAGGTTAAGCTTAGTTTATAAGCTTGCGAAATGCGGTTTTGCGAATCCTGTTCTGATTCGCCAATTTCTAACGAAACATTCAGTAACCATCAAACTTATTTATTAAATACTGTGTAAATAAGAAGGTTAGGGCACAATTAGCTTCTAAAGCTGCTGTGCACCATCTATCAGGGCGGTGCCGACGGTCGGACCTAGGTGGAAAACCTTAATTTATTTAACGGTTTTACTTAACTTCACCTGTTTATTTGTTTGGAATTGTTATTTGGGTCAAATTTAGTAATTGGAATTTGACCTCCTTCCTGACGACCAATCGATCTAAAATTTGGTACACCTATTTAATCCTGATGACAATACAATATAACATTTTTTTATGATTGTAAATTCAACATCCGCTGATACAAAATGGTTGGTTACATATCACTTTACTACAACCTCAATATGGGTATCAAATTAAAGGGCTTGATTGGTAGAATAGAACCCACTATTAAAAAGATTAAATCCAAAATGGCCGCCGCCACAAAATGGCTGATTACATATTTTTCTTACAACCACCCCAATATAGGTATCAAATGAAAGGGCTTGATTGGTAGAATAGAACTTACTATAAAAACATTAAATTCTAAGATGGCGGCTGCCATAAAATGAAGAATTAACAATTTTCCATAACTTCTTCAATATAAAATCGTTGGTTAGTTCTGGTTAGTTATAGTAAGACATCATAAAAGGGCTTGGTTGCTAAATAGAGCTCACTATAAAAAAATAAAATTCAAGATGGCCGCTGCTACAAAATAGCAAATTACATATTTTCCACAACTACCTCAATATAGAATCGTTGGTTGGTTCTGGTAAGTTATAGTAAGGCATTAAATGAACTAAATAAAATGAGAAGTATCAACTCACAACAAAAGTTAGAACTTGATAATAAATTAGGTTTTTTATGTTAAACGGTTTTATTGTACTAAAAGCTTAAAAATAATTTGGTAAGTCCTAGCTACCAGATCGCACCAACCTTCTCATCAATCTGGAGTATTGATTAGACAAATAATAAAATCGTTAGGCAATTCATATTTTTATCAAAATATTTACTCTGGATACGCTACGCCCAACGATTTTATTTATAATAATATATATATATATATATATATATATATATATATATATATATATATATATATATATATATATATATATATATATATATATATATATATATATATATATATATATATATATATATATATATATATATATATATATATATATATATATATATATTTTGGCATTTTATCTGTTTAAAACAGCAAAATATTTAGTATTATACTCGTATATTATTGCAATCTATTAAAACATATGCAATTTTTGAGATACCCAGGTACAGGGTGTTCCATTTAAGAAATATGCAATTTGGATAATATATAATAATATCTCAAAAATTAAAACATTTTTTTTTATTTTAATAAATATGTTAAATATTAAAATAAAAACTAAACAAAATTATAAGAAGGTTGGCAAGAATTTTACATACACCTTGCACATAAAAAATTTAAATCCGTAATTTTAAAGCGCTTGTGTAATGTTTTAAAATGGTAATTATAATAGTGAAGTGATTTTCATTAGGCCAAAAAAGTAACGTTAAACATAAATTAAAAAATATGAGTTTATATTTAAAGCAACTAACTAATTCCAATGTAGTAAAAACAAAATTTTAGTTTTTCGTCGAAAGTCCTACTACAAAAATATTTTAAGGTATTTTGTTTTTATAACACAGGTAATACCTTGTTTTTCTAAAACCTTTCTAAAAATGAAAAATTACTTAGTAGTCTGCCACGATATAAGGAGCTTAGAAAGTCTGGAAGTATAAAATATATATCTGGAGAATAAAGAAATTTTATAGACTTGTCAAAGTAAGTTTAAAGTGGTTTAACTGCATAATGGTTTGTTATTTAAATTCGCCATCGAGAAAAAAATTTACAAAGAATAATTTAAGCTTCCAAAAATACTCGAAAGAGAAATCCAAGCTTTTTGAAGCTACCTTTACTACAGATACAATGTGTTTATGCCAGTTAAGGTTACTTTCAAATGCGACGCCCACAAGATTGACGGTGTCTTTGCTCTGTAAAACTTTGCCGCTCATAAGTAGAGGATAAGTATTTGATGACTCTTTTTGCGGTAAGAAGCATGATTGTGTTTTGGATGCATTAAAATGAACGAGATTTTTGGCGCCCCAATCCAATATTAAATCAGTATCCTGCGAAAGAGATATCTGCACAGCTTTGCGTTTTCCCAATCAGGTTTAGTAATGGGTTTAGGAACCTGAAAACTGGAGTGAAGGGTACTATCGTCGACAAAACTATAAATGGAATTAGTTGTGAACGAGAGAAGGTCGTTGATTTAAAAAGAAACAACTTTGGTGCCAGAACTGAGCCCTGAGGCACTCCAGCATTTACTTGGTGAAAACTTGAAGAATGGCCGTGTGCAACTGATATACGTCGATCCGATAGATAACTAGAAAGCCAAGTACAGAGTTTGGTTGAAAGTCCATAGGAGGGAAGTTTATTAAGAAGTGCTGCATGCCAGACCTGGTCTATAGCTTTGGATATATCAAGAGCAGCGATCTGGGACTTACCTACAAACTCAAGAGACTTATTCCAGCAGTGTGATACAAAGAAAAGAAGATCCGCTGTAGAACTTATGTGGCGAAATCCATACTCTGCCTGTCATAAAAAAATTATGTTTTTCCAAATTCTTAAGAATTTGTGAATTAATTAATTTTTCTATAACTTTACAAAGAACTTAAAGAATTAAAATTGGTCTATAGTTAGATGGAAGAGATTTAAATCCTTTCTTGGGTATAGGTTAAGCACATGCAGCTTTCCAGCTCTCCGAAAAGATACCTGTGTGATAAGAAATTCGAAAGAGCCGAGTTAAGATTGGTGCAAATTCTGGAGCACATTTTTTAAAACGACTGCTGGTATGCCGTCCAGCCCAGACGATTTTTTGGTGTTAAGAGAAGAAAGAAACGCTTAATGTGTTTTACCTTAAAAATAATATTGGGTATTCTATGAGGAACTGGGGTAATAGCTGGAATTGAATGATTTCCGGAAGGATCAAGGTTTTAATTGGCAGCAAATTGTTTAGCAAATAGTTCTGCCTTTCCTTTAGCGGTAGAAATAATTTCATCTTCCAAATTCAGTGATGGAAAAAAACTGGTACAAAAATTCCTTCCTATGTGTTTCGCAAAGGACCAGAAAAATTTGCTGCAATTTGAGCAGGAAAGAACTTTGTTTTTAATACGATTGTCGAAGGAGTCTTTGGCTTCAGAAATTGTTTAACTGTAGTAGTTTCTTGCTTTAATGCTGGCCGGTTTTCTGGACTAGGATCCTGTAGAAACTTCTTGTGAGCTTGAACTTTTAAAATTCTATGGAATCGCAGGGGTAAGTGGCGAAGAAGTCCCTTAGGCTATCCCAGTCGGCTGTGTTGTAGTGCCATACGGTGCGTGGTGGTATGCATTCACTATCTCGGGATATGCAAAGTAAGATATAGTAACTAAGCCATGATCTGAGCGACTAAGAGGAGCTGTGACAGATGCTTGATAAAGTTTGGGGTTGGTGGTAAGAAAGAGATTTAGGGGATTTAAACTTTGATTTGGGACTCTAAGAAAGTAGATGGGTTCCATGATAAGGTTGGTAAGAGAGCTACTGACTGCAAAGGTTTCCGCTGCTCTGCCTTAAGGGTCAGTTTTTAAAGAGCCCAGCCAATCCTTATTATGGATATTAAAGTCGCCATGCACGATTACTTCAGCCGATGGAAACTGAGATATTATGCTATCGATCTTTGTTGAGAGAAATTCAAAGAATTCGACATAGGATTTATTAAATGGGGACCGGTACAAACAGCAGATAAATTGAGTTGAAGACCTAAGGAAAAGTTTGAGCCAAATGATATCGGGCCTACCCGATTCAAGATTGGAAACTTAAGCATAAGCTAGATCGTTGCGAACGTAAGCACACACTCCACCATTAGCGAAAAGACGAAATAGGTTCGTAGCCTGGAAAGAGAAGAAGGTGACTGGTTGAAGATTTAGAACTCATTTGAGTTTCCGTTAGAAACAGTATATGGGGCTTAGATGACTGAAGGTAATGGTAAATGGAGTTTATATTGGTGTTAAGCCCACATATATTTGCAAAATAAATTTAACTTCTCGATGAAACCACCTACTAAGATAAGTTTGAATTTTCACATTGATGATAGATATCTCGGGAACACAACGTTCCGAAAATAAAAATTTTTAAATTCGTGATCAGCGCCCCAAAAACCCCCATATACCAAATTTTGTCAAAATCGGAGTTGCTTGCATTTTCCAGACACCAGAAAGAAAATACAAAATTGGAGAACAAACATCTGTTGTAAAGTTTGCTGGTATTTTAGAAGATTGCAGATTTAATATAAAGCTTATCAGAGAACTATAGGGAATGGTTGTGAAGGTAGATAATTGTTTTTTATTTTAATCTTATTTGTAAACAGGCTTAAATATTATTTTAATCTTATTTGTAAATAGGCTTATTTTGGCATTTGCACGTGACAGCTGTCCAGCCGAGAAAATTTAATGGGCCATCAAATAAATGAGGACCGATAAGGCAATCTCCTATTATCCCTGCCCACACATTCAGTGAAAACCTACGCTGATGTTTCGTTTCTACCACATTGTTTGGGTTCTCGTAAGCATAATGTGTGGATGTTGTGTAGATTGGTTATGCCATCACGAGTGAAACCAGCTTTGTCAGTGAAGAATATGAGGCCAATTATTCGATTATCATGTTCATACTTAGCTAGGATCTGATTGCACATTTCCAACCGTCTCGGCCGATCATCGTCATGCACCTTTTGTAAATGAAACGGGTAGAGTTGTTTTTCTCTTAGTACCCTCCATGAACTAGCCTAACAGAGCCGCACTTCATTCCCAATTTTTCTAGTACTAGTACCTGGATTATCTTCAATAATTTCAAGCACTCTTTTTTCTTGTTGCGCGTTTCTAGCAGTTCCAGGTCTTCCCCTATTTCCATTATAACTTTTAAAGGAAGTACATTTGGCACGCCATCTGTGCACATGGAAAATTTTTGAGCATGAGGGATATCGCTTTCCGGATAACTCTTCATATAATATCTTCTTGCCAACTGTGCATTACCATTTGCTTTTCCATAGCAAAAATGGATATCACAATATTCGATATTTGAATATTGGTGATTAGCCAATATTAGTTATTTTAAGATTATAAATTAAATAGTTTAAAAAGCGAATTTATTTGATGTTAAACTGAGAGCTTTAGTATACTTTGATAGCTATTTACCTGGTAGCTGGTGGTAACGAAATGAGAAAAGTAAATTTACCGATAATTTTTAAGTGTGATTTACGTCTAAACCGTTGGATTTTTTAAATATTAATCAAATCGGTTTTTCTGTAATTATTTAAGCAATTAAGCCTATGTGCAAAAAAACATTATTTTTTTCCGAGATAGCGGTAAAAATTTAGTTTTTTCATTAGTACAATATATTTATAAATTATAAATATCATAGAACAATCTAAAATGACTTTTTAAAATGTACTTTAATCAAAACCAGAACAATGCACCAAAACTAATTTTTTACCATTTTCGCAAAAAAAAGTTTAAAAATAAAAAGGCATATTAAAATATTAACAACTTTTCTTTAAAACAATTATTGATATTGACATAAATACAGGTACTTTACATTACATACAGCAAAAATTACATGTTTGGCCAGCCCTCGTAAATTAAACTTTAAACACCGATTCGTTGCATGATTTCAGGAGAAAAAATTGATAGAAATATGTGTCCACAAAATTTTCTTTTTCAAGACACAGCATGTTAAACTTTAAAACAAATTGTACATATTTTAAATTTCCTTAAATTACCTTTGTTGTAATTTAGCGATGTTATTTATAATAAGAAAAACTATTTAGAACAAAGTTGCGTAAATGTATTTGATCTAGTGGCGTCCGAAGCGGCTACTAACATTTGTGCATTTCTATTTTATTTTTATTTTTTAATAAAGCAAGTAAAAACATCGCTTAATTGATCATACGACTTCTTTCTAAATTTAATTTATTAAAAAAAAGTGCACCTTATATTAAATATTCATTTTAATTACAGGGTAAACTTTAACTGTATAAACAGTTTCAACATTCAATAAAACAAAAATTACAAAATTAACAAATATTTTATGGATACTATTTAAAACAACAAATAATGTACATTTTTATGACCTTATAATTTTGTTGTCCAAGTGACGTTCCTTACGTTGCGCGTTGCTGACATTTTTAATCCGTAGTAGCATATTTTCAAAAATCTGCAAAATGTTGCTCACGGAATGGCTTTGATTGGCGATTTTGGTCAAAGACTATTCCTGACAGAAACATCAACGTCTTTTTCAGCTTGTTGTATGGACTGCAATATCAGCTTGTGTAATAATTGGTCCATATTTTTTCGAAAATAAAAGAGGAGCTGCCGTGACGGTGAAAGCTGATAACTGTTATGAGCTGCTACAGGGATTCTTAGTCTTAGCTCTTCAACAATTTAAAGGACATAATGCTACGATCTATTCTTAACAAAATAAAGTCACCTGCTGCACTGCCACAGTATCTATAGATGTGTAAAAAAAATGTTTCCTGGAAGACTCAGAGCATTCCACGAATAGGTAATATTTAGTGTTCTATGAAGAATATATATGAAAATAAACGTCATTTGGCGAGCAACTTGTCGCCAAGTTTATGCAAATATGCAACTCCGGAATAAGAATGTCGGCAACGTGGAGGAAGTAACCTAGACAGCATAATTTTTAAGTCATTAAAATTAACAATATTTCTAACGTAACTGCCGATGCCTAAACGACGCGAGGAAAGCAGTTAAGGACGGGAAAGTTACTTTCCGCAAGAGTTATGATCAATATATTTTTACAAGAATAAAAGGTACAATTTATACATGCTTTAAAGTTTATTTTAAATCACAATCTAACAAAATTTTATAACATCAGTTAAATGTTAACAGAGTATAACCATAGTCTCCCCGTGGTCTAGTGGACAGAGCTTTGATCTTCGAAGCCAGAGATCGGCGGTTCGATTCCCAGCAGGGGAGACATATTTAGGTAGTAGTTATTTAAAAATAATGACCGTGGTGGCACTACCGCGTTGTCTAAAAAGTGCTGTGAAATGCAACTGCATGTTTCAGTGCTTGGACAACGTTGACGGAACAGGGGGAACGATGGGTTAAACAATAAACATCTAATAACCCGATACCCACGATACACCCTCTGGTATTTAGGCATAGACCATCGTGGGATGTCAAAAAGATAAAAAACCTTAAAACCATGCCCACTTAAGAAAGTGAGCTTGTTATATTTTGAGTCAGAGATGTTTTAAATAAATTATTTCTTTTAGTAAGAAAAATTAAAAAATGTTATATTTATACATTTTTTATTACTCTTATGTGATACAAAAAAAAGGTACTAATGTAGTAATATACCGAAAAATCTTGTCGAAAACATATTTATTAAATAAAAATACGTGCGAGAAAGTAATGTTTTAAGCATGCTTGTAGAAAAAATATGTTTAAGTTTTGTAATGTTGGTTCTATTGAATATTAAAACTGCTCATACAGTTAAGGTCCACCCTGTAAAAGATTATTTAATAATAAAAACCTAACCTTTGGAATACAATGAATATTTTAACGGTTTAATTTTATTTAAATTGCTAAAAGCAAAATGGGTAAGTCAACAAAAATAAACGTCAAAAGGCACTCGTCAATCACGAAAAGTTATGAGGAACGGTGTAATGTTAAATAGGTTGTAATGAAAGAGGGTTTAGGATAAGTAAAAAGTGAATATTTGCAAGTTTAAACAAAATTAAATCTGCTTTTAGTTTATTTCTTTCATAATAAAATTTTTGTGTTAAGGCCTTTTTTATAATTGCCTTAAATTTGAATTTTCGTGTGACGTTCTTGCATAAATACTACTTTATTCAATACCGATCCTACTCGTAGATATAAAAAAAATCGAATTAGTAAAAAGATGGATACATTTACCGACTCAAGGTGCTTTTACAAAATTAAAAGCGCGACTCTTATTTATCTTCATGTACCACTAGCTCAATTACAATTCCTATTTTCCTGCTCAGTTTAAAAGGAAAAGATGTTGTTTAACAATTAAAACCCCTTAAATTAAAGGCTTAACTTCTCGGATCTAGATATTGAAACAATACCATTTGTAAGAATAAGTTTTCCTAAATACCGCTACAAACTGTGCCTTATTTAGTTAAAAAATATATACTTGTTAAAAGAATATTATTGTATACAGGGTGTCTTTAAAAGGTCTGTACAAAATGCTACCATAAATTTCTTGGACCAGAATAAAACGATTTAACGCGATTTATCTTTTTCGAAAAGTTGATCGTTTGCAAGAAGCATGGTGTCAAAATTTTTATTATAATTTAGTTATTATTTAATATTATATTATTAAGAAAAAAATACGAAATTTAGTATTTAAAGGTTGTTTAGAGTGGGGAATCGAAATATGCTAATGTTTTTGTTGTAACATGTAGAGGGAGCCACCTGCAGTCCTTTGCTTAGGCTTAAGATGTCATACTTTTTTTTGCCTCGGTAAGGTATATTTTAATTCAAGTGGAGAAATTTTATTATTTCATAGTTTTTGCATAAAACAGGTATTCTTTATATATATATCGCTACGAGCAATTGTTTTAAAGAATTGCAAATTAAACATTTTATTCCATGAAAGGCCACCTGGCCTTTTGTACACACAAAAGGGCTGTAAAAATGCCATCACAAATTCTTGGGGCCAAAATACATCAATTTAGTTTAATCGATTTTGGTCAAAAGGTTGCTGGTTGGCATGATACAGGGTGTCAAATTTTCCATATTTTTTAGTTGGACACTCTGTATCTCGCAAACGATCAAGTTGCCAACCAAGGCAAATTGTTTTAAATCGTTGTATTTTGGCGTAAAGAAATTGTATTACCATTTTGTACAGACCTTTTAGAGAAACCCGGGTAGCCTTAATAAAGCGTAAAGTATGCAAAGGAAATATTTTATGTGAGATAAACGTTTAATTTTAAATATCTTAGAAACGATTGCTTTGCAGTGATATTTATCAAGTATACCTATTTTGTTCAAAAAATATGAGAGAATAAAACTTATTTACCAGAAATATAATATACCACGCCAAAAAAAGTAACGACACTTTAAACAAAAGAGATGACCTGCAGGTGGCTCCCCTATATTCAAAAATGTTACAAGGAAAATAATGAATTTTATCCGCATTTTAATATTTATAGTATGTTTGCCTTATTAAAAAGCATATTTGTATCATTTTAGGGCCCTATTAAATATCCTTGCAACATACTTTAAGCTAGCTAAAAAAATATAAATGTAGTTCAATTTTACAAATTCGCTTTGATTTGAATAAATTTGTTTAAAAGTCCGTTAGTTGGAACTGCTTTAAAGAAATATTGAATAAGAATAATAAAAATTTGTATCATACAGGGTTATTTTAAAATTTTATAAAAGATGTTAAAATTTTGAATAGCCATGACTTAGTATTTGGGCATAACTTTTGATTCTAAATAACTTTTTTCACGACCGTTAAAAAAAATGCTGTTTTTTTAATCGTTAACATAAAGTTAAAGAACTCCATTCTAGTACACTACATAAAGTGTTAAAAAAGTAACTTTTTCAACACTTTAAAGCTTTTTTCACACTTTGATTAAGTGTTTTGTTTCAATGCCTACTACAATAACCTAAATATTAATTTATGCAATTTAACAGTTAACGCAACATCAACTGAAACAAACGGTTACGTTACCTTTGATTTCTTAATAATTTCTTTTAGTTCATGAGTTTTAAAATTTGACAGTTTACAAATAGGTTTAATAAAATTTATTAAAAATTAATAGTAATAAAGAATTTAGATCACTAAGAAGTTTAAAAATAAATTTATACTGTTTTAGTATTATTTCTACAAAAGTAAGTACATACAATATTCTAAAATTTAAAAATAATTGCATAGTTATAAAGAGGATAATTGTCTCCTAAAAATAAGGAGGCTATGATTTTCTGATGCAATATAATGGCTGTGCTGCAAAAATTAAAATCAATAAGTTATGATAAATAAAACATGCATAAAATAGTATTTTGGGAAATTTTTATACGGTCGTGGAAAAATATAGTATGTAACACATGCATAAAGTGTTTTTTTTTACTTATAGGATTGCCGCACACGCTCAACGGCTCGTGTTGTCAAACTTCCCCTTCGTAAAAAATAGTATTACTTTTTGCACTTGTTACATAAATAATTACTATTTTATTCTATTTTTAAAAATAAGGGTACTTTACTCTTAACCAGCTTGTACTCTTTTGACCTACTCTGTATATTATTTAACTTTTAATAAACTAACTACTCCCAATACAGTTTTAGACCATGCACCAACTTTTATGAAAAATAAAATTTTCTGACAAGTGACAAATAAAATAGTTTTTCATTTTTTGCAGACGTTATGTACTATACAGTACAGGGTGGCTCGAATTCGACGCTCATCATTGGGATTTCGGAAACCGTAAGAGATACAGGATCGGTTAAATGGAGGCATAGTTGCGCAATTTGATGCTCAATAAAATGCCGTTTTGCGTTTTAAAAATTCCGAGTACTTCCGAAGATATTCGAAAAAAAACCGGAATTTTCAATTTTGTTTTCTATTGTTTCCTGGCTATATTTCTTAAGATAACTCAAAATGAAAAACACGTTTTCATGGCCACTTTTTCTGCTCTATAATTCAGTGTGATTAAATATTGAATCTGACGTTTCGGCTTCTGGCGACCATCATCAACTTAATTTTTTTAAATACGGACCTGATATTTTTTTAAATTTAATTAAATCCTTTCATCACTCTTAAAACACTATATATCGTCACTTTGATATTTGCCGACGTTTCGTACAGAAAATTCCATCACCAGAATATTACATATTTATTTTACCATAATACGGCCCTGAACTACATTTTTAGGTAAGAAGGTAAAAAAAAGAATAAATTTATTACATATTCGTAATCTTTTTATTGCAACTCATTGATATCTAACAGCGGAAATTACTTTATTAACCGAAAATTTCATGAATATTGGACATAAGATACAAAAAGGTAGACAAGAAATCAGCTTACATAAACAATTTGTAATACTATCTTGATGCCCATATTAAATATAAACATAATTTAATCACTATTATTTTGTCGTAGTCCTTAAAGGTCCTAAGTGCATTTTTAAATAAACGATTCTTAAGATATCCCCAAAGGAAATAATCTAGGGGACTAAGATCTGGGCTCCTAGCGGGCCATCTTGCAAAACCATTTATTAGGAAATATATGGTAAAGGAATTGAGCTACCTTCCTTCCAATGTGGGCAGGAGCTCCGTCTTGCTGCCACCATATTTCTTGAAATACTGCCAAAGGTTGATTATCTCGGGCGTCTAAGACATCATTCCTAATCAAATTTAGATATCGTTCGGAAGTTAAGGTCCCTTCGTAAACGAAAGGTCCAATAATTTTATTCCTCCACATACCAATCCATACATTAAATGAAGTTCTACCTTAAATTCGTACCTGCTGGTTAGTTTCTGTTAATAAAGTAATTTCCGCTGTTAGATATCAATGAGTTGCAATAAAACATTATGAATATGTAATAAGTTTATTCTTTTTTTTACTTTTTTACCTAAAAATGTAGTTCAGGGCCGTATTATGGTTAAATAAATATGCAATATTCTGGTGATGGAATTATCTGTACGAAACGTCAGCAAATATCAAAGTGGCGATATATAGTGTTTTAAGAGTGATGAAAGGATTTAATTAAATTGAAAAAATATCAGGTCCGTATTTAAAAAAATTAAGTTGATGATGGTCGCCAGAAGCCGAAACGTCAGATTTAATATTTAATCACACTGAATTATAGAGCAGAAAAGTGGCCATGAAAACGTGTTTTTCATTTTGAGTTTTTCCGGTTTTTTTCGAATATCTTCGGAAGTACTCGGAATTTTTTAAAACGCAAAACGGCATTTTATTGAGCATCAAATTGCGCAACTTTGCCTCCATTTAACCGATCTTGTATCTCTTACGGTTTCCGATATCCCAATGATGAGCGTCGAATTCGAGCCACCCTGTACAGGGTGTCCCATTTTGGTTGTCCCTTATGGGAAACTTGGAAACCATAAGAGATATTAAAAATCTGATACCCCATCCTCGAGCTCTTTTTGGAAAAAACATTTATGGTAAAAACAGATCATCGCTATCGCGAAGCGTTTCAGAGATACAGGGTGATTCTCGATTTTTTCACTTTTTGAAAAGGCCCTGTAGCTTTGTTGTTATTACAGATACGAGAAAACTAATTGCACATTATAAAGACACTTTTTTCCGTAGAATCCAGTGGCGTAGCCAAAAAATTTTTTGAGCTGTCATTTTTGACATATGACCCAAACATGTGTTTTTTTATTAGGGACACCCTATAAATGATTAGGCAATTAAATTGCTGGTTTTTTTCTGATTAAAATAATATATCATAGTAGGTGGTTTAATAAATTTTTTACGTCAAATATTGGAAAAATTATGATTTTAAAGACGCATTTTTTTATTTTAAAATTTAAAAATTTCCTACCACTTTATTTATAAATATATAAGATTGAAATTTTGGTAAATAATATATATGATGTAGAAGATTATTAATATGCATAATAAAATGATACATGGTGTCTCAAAAAATTAAAATAATTTTTTTATTTTAAAATTTAAAAATTTCCTACAATTGTATTTATGAAAATAAAGGGATGAAATTTTGGTATTTGATAAATGTACTGGTGAGAAATATTATTATACATAAAAAAAATGATACAGGGTGTCTCAAAAATTAAAATGATTTTTTTTATTTTTAACTTTAAAAATTTCCTACAATTTTATTTATGAATATATAAGGATGAAATTATGGTGGATAATATATATGATAAGGAAGAATATTATTATTATATATATATAAATGATACAGTGTGTCCCAAAAAATTAAAAATAATTATTTTTATGTTTAAATTTAAAAATTCATAGCGTCCTTATTTATGAATTTGAAGCAAAAAAATTTTGTACTGTATTAGTATGATAATGTTGTATAAAAAAATAAAAATCAAAGTTTTACAAGGTGTGTCAAAAATTTGTCGATTTTTTTTTTTGGACTTTAATTTTTTTTTTTTTTTGCTCTATTAGTAATGTTGACATGGAGAATTCATAAAAAAAAATAAAAAAATCAAAAATTAAAAAAACTTGATAAATTTTTAAGTTTAATTAATATAACTTGTTTAATATTGTTGTTGTAAACTAATTTTTTGTTTTTTTTCTACGGAAATGTCTTCTGAGCTAAGGGATGACAGATTCCTTTTAAAACAAAAATATAAAACAATTTAAAAAACAGATAGAAGCCGTAATGCGTCTTTAAAATGATAATTTTTCCAATATTTGATTTAAAAAATTATTAAACCACCTACTATGATATATTGTTTTAATCAGAAAAAAACAAGCAATTTAATTACCTAATCATTTATAGGGTGACCCTAATAAAAAAAAACATGTTTGGGTCATATCTCAAAAATGACAGCTCAAAAATTTTTTGCCTACGCCACTGGATTCTACGGAAAAAAGTGTCTTTATAATGTGCAATTACTTTTCTCGTATCTGTAATAACAACAAAGCTACAGGACCTTTTCAAAAAGTGAAAAAATCGAGAATCACCCTGTATCTCTGAAACGCTTCGCGATAGCAATGATCTGTTTTTACCATAAATGTTTTCTCCAAAAAGAGCTCGAGGATGGGGTATCAGATTTTTAATATCTCTTATGGTTTCCAAGTTTCCCATAAGGGACAACCAAAATGGGACACCCTGTACACATTTAGTAAGAATAATATAATGTCATAGAAAGATAATGAATTTTTATTAGCAAAAATATTGCTTTTTTTAGGAACAAGAGTTTTAAATTAAAAATATATTATTTAGAAACTCCATTTTTTCTTGCAAAAAAAAATTTTTTGTTTGTACTCTATGAGAAGAATATTTTTTTTTTAAGTAAACAAATTTTCATACTATTGTTCTTTAGGACAATAATTAATACTATACATGTCGTGCCTCTTTAAAACGTGAGGAATTTTTGCTAATAGCTGGAACGAAGACTAAAGCAACAATAAAGCCAGCCGAGATACGTCACCCTATTTAAATATTTACATGCAGGAATTCTTTGTCTTATATCTATCTGCTCAACACACTAAAAGTTAATTTAAACATATTGAGGTGTCCAGCGGGCAAAAGCGTGTACTAAATTATTTGCTAAATATATAATTTACAACGGAAAAAACGTATAATTTCAAACTATGTAATAATTTTGCAAAAATAGATGGGTAAAGATCAGCCGTTTCTTGCCTATTTTAGTCATAAAAATTAAAAGTTTTTTAAAAATTAATTTATTGTATCCATTAAAGGTGTTTTAGAATTAGATGCTCATCTGAGTGTGTGAATCTTTAGGTAATTTCAGGAACAAAAACAATAAACCCATATCCTAAAATGTCCTAATTTTTGAAATACGGAGTTTTTTAAAAATGCTAAAGTTTTAAAACCTTTCCACCTTGTATCTTACATATAAGGCCATTTAGGATAGAGGTCTACTTTAACTTCTTTCTTTAAAATCATGTATGGATTAAAACTTCAACGGATTATAATCTTATTTCGAAACGCCCTGTATAGCTTAAACCTGGGTATTTGGGAAGTGACTTCTTTAAATCTGGATGTCCTTAAAACGGCTGCGTAAAATTAACTTATACCAAGTATACCTTTTTTATGAAAAATATGTAAAAAAATGATTGTCTTAAAATTAAACACAGAGAGACTTAAAAGAGTTATTTTTGTTTAAAATTAGGCTTAATACGGCATTGGCGCCCTGCAAATTTTACAATAAAATTGATATCAAAATCTAATTTTTACCTCCCAAAACACCCTTATTCGAAATATTGTGACGGTACATCATTTAATTTTAACAAATACCCCGTCTCTAAAAACTTTGTATAAAATACTACCATAGATTTTTTGGGCCAAAATATAAGGATCTAATGCAATGTACAATAGTCAAAAACGTGATAGTTTTCGAGATACAGGGTGTCAAACTTTCTATTTTATTTTAAAATATTTTTTTTTTATTATTAATATCTTTGTTTACAAAATTTAGTATAAAGAAGTCGTTTAAGGTAATAAATTCAAAGCTTCTTACATATTTGCTTTTGTTCAAAGTGGAATTACTTTTGATTGCCTTGGTATATTATAATTCTAAAAATTGATATTTATTCTTTTATATTATTTCCATAAAATAGGTACCTAATACCTAATAAATATTGCTACAAGCAACCGTTCTTAAGATATTTTAGATTAAATGTTTTATTTCACATAAAAAAATTGTTTGCATTTCTTAATGCCTTATTTAGCCCACCCAGGATTCTCTTAAAGGTCAGTACCAATTAGTACTACCATTTCCTACGCCAAAATACAACGATTTAATGCAAATTGCCTTAGTTGAAAAGTTAATCGTTTTCAAGATGCAGGGTGTTCAAGTAAAAAAAATACATTAAAAATTTAACAGCCTGTATCTTGCACACCAGCAACCTTTTCACTAAGAAAAATTGCATTAGATCGTTGTATTTTGGCCCAAAAAATTTATGGTAGCATTTTGTTCAGACCTTTTGGACATTACTAGGTGGCCTAGATAAAGCGTGATCTAATGCAATAAGAAATTTTTTATGGAATAAAATGTTTAATCTAAAATATCCTAAAAATGGTCACTCGTAGCGATATTAAACGGGTATACCTTTTCTGTGCAAAAATATGACGATTTTTTTATTAAAATATTTTAAGGCAAAAAAGTTATGACACTTTGAACCTAAGCAAAGGATTACAAGTGGCTTTCTATATTTTACGACAAAAACATTAGCATATTTCGTTTCCCCACTCTTAAAATCTTTTAGTACCTAATTTTGTGAAAAATCTATTTAAATTAAGTGAAATATATAAAAACAAATAAAATAAAATAAAAACTTTGACACCTTGTTTCTGGCAAAAGATCAACTTATGAGCTCAGGTAAATTGCTTTAGACCGTTTTATTTTGGTCCAACGATTTTGTGGTAGTATTTTGTACAGACCTTTTAGAGATATTATATACATAAAAAAATAAAATTTAAATAAAAAGGAAACACCCTGTATCTCCAAAATTATCCACTTTTGGACTGAGGTAGCTTTTTTTTGCACATTTTCGAGACACCCTATATGAAAAAAATATAAAATTGTCCTATTTCAGCTTAAAAAATTAGTCAATATTTATTTAGTCCTCCTTTTTTAAAATTTATAGGAGCTGTATTCAGCCATGCAAAAAACATTTATTTTAAGAGCCGCGATTATTTCCACAAAAAGTAAGCAAACGTGGGCTCATTCCGTTTAATGGAAAATAAGGATAAAATTTCTCTCTTGTTTTACTTTCTACTGTTTCCATTTTCACGCAGGTATATAAGCGATATTAAAAACGACCGTGCGTTATATGAAATAATAGCGATGTTGAGCAATATGTTAACATAGGAGTTTGGCAAGGAAATATTTGATAAAAAAAATAGTTTATTTGGTTTGCACTGTTGTTTTGGTATTAAAGTTGGATTTTTATTATTCCTTAAAATATACAGGGTAAAAAAAAGTATCTACTTAAAAGATCATTTACTGGTTAAGCAACTACCAATTCAAAATGTTAACATTAAGGTATTTACGTTAGACTGTTTCTTTTTCTTATATTGCCTTTGTGTTATCTTATTTAGCTTATTCTGTATACCTCAACTAGTATCGGAAATATAAATCCAAAAATGTTTTTAATTTGCATTAGAAACGTAATAAATTTACATTTTTAGAACATTTTTATTTGTTACTGTATAAAAGAAATAAAAGTACTTTTTTGGTGGCTTAATTATGTAGTACTTTAATTTTTTATTAGATTGAATCAATGCGTATTATGTCTGACTTTAATGGATTTAAAAATATGGACATAAAAACATTAAAGGACAGCCACTGCCATATCTAATTAAAATTAAGACTTCTTTAAATTTGGATAATTATATTTCCAAAACTAATGGAGATATATATGTCGCAGTCAAATGGTAAAGCTTCTGTGTAGGCAGATACATTCTGCCTGGGCAAATAGCATATTTTTATTCTTAAATGCTAATTGCCTAGACAAATGCTATTTGACTAGTTAATTAGCATTTTATTTTATTTGCCCAAGCCATCTTTAGACAAATGGAAATGGAAATATTTGCGTAGGGCATTTACGGGTGGGGAAGAGAGAGTCTGTGAAAATATCACAAAATTGTTGTGGAGGTAAAAACAGAAAAATATCACCGAATCTTTTGGCAAGACCCCCAGAAAAAAAATATGATGCAGTGTTAATTTTTGGAAGGAGGACCTCACCAAGGGGTGGTCCAAAATTAGGAGAAACACCTCACGTAATTTATAGACGCCCCCTGACCAGACGGTGACGCAAAACTGACACATTGGGGGTCATTGTTAGTTCTGGTTAGTTAAATATTTGTTTTGACACCTCCAATGTGACAGTTTTGCATGAATGTCCATAGCGCTTTAAGCCAATCAAAGTCCACGTGCTTGTGCTTATTACTGTAGTCTGCAAAATACACTGTACGCCAAATGTTATTAAATATATCACAATCATTTACTTAACAAGGGCCACGGCAAATGTCATTTTCCTAGGTAAACCTCTCTAAAATAAATATGATTTTTATAAAGTCATTTGCCCAGGCAGAAGCTATTTTTGAAAATTATCATTTGACTGCGACATATATATTAAACGTTATATTTTTTAGGCTCCACAAAAGATCTTTTTACTGTTGATAATATATACAGGATGTTTCATTAAAAAATCATAGTTCTTGTCATACCCTGTATACCTAAGAAGATAATAAAAGCTAATTACTGATTTAGAAACTCGAAAATAACTTAACCAACCAATATTTTTTTATTTTATTTTCTAAGGTTAAAAATAAAAAAAAATAAGAAATGTGTCAATTTATAAAATTAGAAAAAAATTTAATAAGTAAAATGAAATGAAATTAATCTTTTTTTCTGGCAAAACACCACAAACTTCTAAAGGGAACAAAAAAATATAGAAAAGTAGTTAAACCGGCATTAAAATAAAACAAATACAAATTATTGACTGCCTTTTTACATTCTGATATTAATTTTAAAATCAACTAAATTTTTTAATTTGTCTTTTAAGTATAAGTGCCTTATATTAATAAAACATGTATACGCGTCACGCAAGTTTAACATACTAAAACTCAGTTGAAGCATTGACTTGCAAGACATTTATATAGTATAAGATATTTTTATTGTTATATTTTTTAATGTTGTATATATTTGAATTTTAAATAAAGGACCGACTGACAATAAATTTATCGTTTAATTCGATTTTATTTAATTTAATATTAAAATTAAAAGTTTAAGATGTTTGTTCAGATTTCATACTTTAAAAAACAAAGATTTGTTTTATTTTGCTAACGATCTCTATTACAAAGAGGGTAGTTTTGAATAGGGTGGAATTCTATTATTATGCTTATTTTAACATAAAAAGGCAAATTGTACAAATGTGGTGGTAATGAATAAATTTAAAATAATTAATATAAAAAATATAAATTTAGAGTAGATTGTCATGTTGCAATAACATTTTTATGTAGGTGTAGGTCGAGGTTATGGTGACCTAGAAGAAGGTGCGTAAACGAAATCGGTATTATTTGAGAAAAACGGGGTAAATTTTCAGCGTTTCCATTAAAAAACAATAGAGGCGCTCGTGATAATTATAAGATTTTAAAACAGTGTTGCCAGGCATAACATTATGTAGTAGAATTCACTAATTTTTTTGTAGAAAATAATGAAGATTTTTTTATTAAACAGGTTTTTAATGTCACTAAAACTATTTTGTTTGCAATTTAAATAAGTAAAATTAAAAAAAAAGTATAAATAATCATTGGAAGATTTGCTTAAGTATAAAAACGTAGACACGCTAAATTTGGAAATATTATTTAGTTACCTATACTTAGTTAGAATACAAAGTTTAAGACACCCACGGTACGTTAGTATTTAGGCTTTTAGCCTTCGTGGATTGTCCAAAGTTAAAAAAAGTTAAATTCTTTAAAGTAAATTTGCGCTGGTATAATCTCCCAATAGGTCACCATAGTCGAGGTGTAGGTATAGCAGAAATAAACAAACCGTTGTATTTTTAGCACTAAAATGCAAAACTGTGTTTCTAAACAAATGTAAAAAAATTTAGTGGGTAATTCCTTAAAATAAGGAGTAGTTAGCATAGAGTCAAAAGCCAACCATTAGGAAAATATCGCGGTACAAAAATGGAAAAAAATATCGTTTTTATTTGTCAAAATTTACAAGAATATTGTAATTATTATTATTAAAAAATACATTTTAAGTATTTTTGCACGTTTTCAAAATTAATGAAAGTAGTGATAACAGAATATCCCTATTGTTCTTGCTAACCAAATTTAAAGAGACACTTGCGCAATGACCTAACAAAATATAAACTTAGATAGACTGGAATATTCAGAAACTTTTTTACTTTCGTATTTTTTCATTAAAATTACCAATTTTAGATAAAAAAAAATGTAAATCATAACGTGCCCCCCGTGCAAAATTTATTTTAATAAAAATTCTATTTTTCTGCTGTCACCTATGAAGGCACTGGTAATTGGTGTATTCCTTTTAGCTTTTAGAACCGTTCTTCAGAACCGATCAAAACAGTTTTAAAAGGAACACCAAACAACAGTGGGATTTGCCCGTTGACATAACATTTATAAGATTTGACCGATTTGTTGTTCTTTGTTTGGTTTATGTTTTAGTCATCCGTGATTTATATTTTTTTTTCGGGTTAATTATTTTACCACAGTAAATTATTATGGATATTTTTTAAATATAACCAAGTATTTTTACTATTTGCCTTTTGGCATATGTCATTAGTGTCAGAACACTTCATGCACCTCCTTCGATGATGGTGCATGAGAGGCAAGGGGAGAGGTAATAGAACGGTTCTGCAGAACAACTCCACTATAAAAGGAATACTTACGGTGTCGTTCTGGGCGGTTCTAAAGCATAAAAGGAATACACCAAATATGTCTTTATTTGACATTACTTTGTAGTCTGAATTTAATTCTCATTTTGTTTTTTTTGTTAACTTTTTTCGCGATATCTCTCTAATGGTAGAGTTTGGTCATGTTTATAAAGCAAACAGCCGAAAAACATATTATTGGATAAAAATCAATATTATCCGATATTTCATTTTACCGATAATAACTAACCGGACTAATCTTCTCACCGCCACGATGCGACTTTGTTGTGGTTTCCTATGTTTAACAAGATTTCGTGAGTAAAAAAAAGGTAAACGATCAGTGTCTGTCTTTATCTACTGGCTCTATTAAAAAAAAATAGCGAAATGTTCTGGTTAGTTCAAGCGTAGTAAATGATGTGAATTTCTGCTTGTATCATATTCGTACCGTACCTAATACTGGGCCGGACTCAGGTTTGTTTTAGACGCAATCTTAATGGTGCGGAAAGTATTTCTTTCCATTACAGGTTTAATAACTTGATTTTTTGGTTGAATATGCTTATTTAAGTAAGTATATGTGACGCCTGTTTTATATTTATTTTACCGTGTAGCATTTTAACAGACTTATATAATTATTTAATTGATCCCTTCTAAAATTCCTTCATTCAATTGGACATGGAAACCTATATTCAACACATCATGAAGAACCCCAAATAATCCAATAACATACCCTGGTTTTCCAAATTTTGTGATAAAGCTGGAACTTTAAAAGTTCCGGCTCAGAAGAAGTTTCTACAGGATCCTAGTCCAGAAAACCGACAGGCCAGCATTGAAGCAAGAAACTACTACAATCAAACAATTTCTGAAGCCATGGACTTCCCCAACAATCGTATTAAAAACAGAGTTCTTTTTTGCTCAAATGGCAGCAAATCTTTCTGGTCCTTACTTTAAAAAATGAAATTATTTCTACCGCTAAAGGAAAGGCAAAACTATTTGCTGCCAATTCAACCCTTGACCCTTCCGTAAATCATCCAATTCCAGCTATTACCCCAGTTCCACATTTAATGCCCGATATTATTTTTAAGGCAAAACCCATAAAGCGTATCCTTTTTTCTCTTAACACCAAGAAATCGTCTGGGCTGGAGGGCATACCAGCAGTCGTTTTAAAAAAATGTGCTTCAGAACTTGCACCAATCTTAACTCGGCTCTTTCGATTTTCTTCAACACAGGTATCTTTCCAGAGAGCTTGAAAGCTGCACGTGCTCAACCTATTTCCAAGAAAGGATTTAAATCTCTTTCATCTAACTATAGACCAATTTTAATCTTCTCAGTTCTTTGTAAAGTAATGGGAAAATTCATTAATTCGCAGATTCTTAAGTATTTAGAAAAGCACAAAATTTTGCATTACAGCAGATCTTTTTTCCTTCATATCACACTGCTGAAATAAGTTTCCTGACTTTCTAGGTGAGTCCAAGATCGTTGCTTTTGATATATCCAAAGCTTTTGACCAGGTCTGGAATGCCGCTCTTCTTAATAAACTTCCCTCCTATGGTCTTCCAACTAAACTCTGTACTTGGCTCTCTAGTTATCTATCTGATCGTTCTGGCACCAACATTGTGTCTTCTTCCCATCAACGACCTTTTCTCGTCCACAACTAATTCCATTCATAGTTTCACCGACGATAGTACCCTTCACTCCAGTTTTCAGGTTCCTAAACCCATCACTAAACCTGATTTGGACAACAAACGTAGAGCGATGCAGATATCTCTTTCGCATGATCTTAATTTAATATTGGAATGGGGCGCCAAAAATCTGGTCCATTTTTATGCATCCAAAACACAATCATGTTCCTTGTCGCGAAAAGAAACATCAAATACTCATCCTCTACTTATAAGCAGCCAAGTTTTACAGAGCAAAGACACCTTTAATCTTGTGGGCGTCACATGTAAAAAAAAGCCTTAACTGGCATAAACTCATTGTATCGATAGCCACGGCAGCTTCAAAGAAGCTTGGATTTCTCTTTCGAGCCAAAAAGTATTCTTCCTTTCCTAATATATATACACTTTATATGTGTCCTAAATCCGACCTCCCTTGGAATATTGTTCTTATATCTGGGGCATGGCGTCCCCCACAACCTTAAGAAGCATTCTTGGTTTCATTCAAAGAAGAGCTATTCTTCTCATTAATGATCCTTCACATACAGAAAGGCTTCCTCTCTTGCCCATCTTTGGGCTGTGGGAGATTTATCGCTTTTTTATAGGTACTTTCATGGCTTCTGCTCTGAAGAATTGTCCAGTATAGTTCCTCCACTCACGGTTCTTAACACAGAAACTCGTAATGGCGCGCGTATGCATTCCTATACGGTCCAACTAGACAGGCCCCAAACTTCCAACCTTGTTCGTTCTTTTATCCCTAGAGTTTCTAGAATGTGGAACCTGCTGCCCTCGGAGGTCTTTTCTTCTCCCCCCAAATCTTCAAGTATTTAAGTCCCATGTCAACAAGCTGCCTCTTACCTCGCTTAAGACACCCACGGTACGTTCGTATTTAGTATTTAGGCTTTTAGCCTTTGTGGTTTAAAAAGGAAATTGAAAAAATATATTTAAAGTTGTCTTTTAATTAAATTATCTATTGCGGGTACTATACCTAAAGGCTTAAGCAAGAAGATACGTAAATATTAATTTCTTAATTTTAGGTTTATTAAATAAAACCATATACAGTGCTCGTTAAAAATCAGGACCCCTCTGCTTACTTTTAAATTGTTCAATATTTCTTTTAATAAAAATTTAAGAACTAGTGAGAGTTTGGGCGCCATTAAAAAGAAATCAATTAAACGGAGGTCTTGTGGCACATAATTTTAAAGGTTCTAACGATTCCTTTTTAATCCTGGAATATAAAGTCAATACCTTTTTCCACTACAAATTGGCAATACTTTAAAAATTACTGATTTGAATGGCCCTATTTTCGAAACTAATAAAGTTAACTATACTTAATGTAGTATTCTCTTAAAGCTATTTTAAAAATCATTTTAATTCTGAAACTGATAATATTATGCGGGTTGTGAAAAAAGTATATATTTTTTAATGACGCATCCCGTAGATTATATCAGCAATAAAAATATATTCATAAGACCTTTAGGAAAATACCACATTAAGTATAACTCGCTTAATTAGTTTTGAAAATATGGAGGTATTAGGGTTATTTTAAAAGTACCGCCATTTTTCAGTAGCGCACGCTATTAACTTTATATTCTAGGCTTATAAAGTAAAGTCAGAAGCTTTAAAGGGGTATGTCACAAGGCCCCCTTTCCATTTTTTAATGGCGTTTGACTTCTGGTTTGACATTAATATCTGTCGTTTCTGCTTATAATTTGAATTGTGTTGTTTTACTGAAATCCTTAAGTTTAAGAGTTAGGGGGGTCCTGACTTTAGACAAGCACAGGGTGTCCAGGAATATGCGAGTAATTTTTCGGATTCATATAAAACACATAAAAATAATGTGACAAGTTCATATAAAATATTTTCCTAAAGTGCCTCTCTACAGAGATATGTGCCCTTAAAGGACGCCACTTAAAATCAATTTTTCTTAAATAACTTTATTATTTGGTATAATAAAATATTTTTTTATATAATAAATACCAGTTAGGACTCCTTAAAACGGTATCCTTGTGAAACTTTTGCCTTTATTAGTTTGTCAAAGGCGGACTAGCCCTTACACAATAGTACCAATTATTTTTACACCCTCTATAATAAAGAAATAAAAATATAATTTTTAAATAGCTTAAACCCTTAGGGTTTAAGGTTTTTCTGTTCGAAATTGATAAAGTGAAGCGTTTTCGAGGAAAACAACATTTTGATTAAATAGAGTTGTATTTAATAATTTTGTTTGTTGGTTCAACATACGCTCCCTCTTATTTTATGCATTCTCTAGCTTTAATTATCGAAGATAATAAAAGCCTTTTCAATGCTGCAAAATTATTTTTTAGTTTCGTGGAAATAAAAAAATATTTTTTTAGTTTTCGAGTACCTTTGCAACAGAATGACCTATTGTTTTTAGATGTCCCTAAAAAACAAAAACTAGTTTTTGTTGAAAAATCTTTAATTTACCGACATCTAACAGAAGTGCCTTTTTAGGTAAGAAGTTAGGCTTCCCAAAAAAACTTATTTTTTTCCTTATTACACATTATTCTTACGTGTTCTATATAAATCCGAAAGATTGCCCAGACATTCTTAAACACCCTGTATAAATTGTTATTACTGTTGGTATTATTGTAACTGTAGTTTTTAATTTAACTTTCTTTTAAACAAAATCGTAAATGGTCTATAGAAAAAGAATAAAAAGGTTGTTTTAAATCACAAATAGCATATGGTGGTGACATTACAGGTAACCTTAAAATTTCATAATTATAGAAAATCAAATAGTAAATTTACTTTTATATATGACAAATATTTTTTTTGTATAAATTCTGCATATAGCACTATACAGAGTGTTTTCTTACTAAGGTACAAAACTTAAGGGAGTGATTTCTTATGTCTTTTCATAAAAAAAAGTTTCTATAAACATGTGGCCGGACTTGCTTTATTTTTGAGATTCAGGGCGTTATTTTTTTTTAAAGGTTGTATTTTTAAATATCTTTGAAACCGTTTAACCGATTAAGATTTAATTTAGGACACCTATCACAGCTCTACTTCTGGTCTATTGTATTTACACTTTTTTAATATACCCTAAAATTTTTGGTTTTTTATTTTTTTACGAAATTTGGTAAAAACTTTCTTCTGTACGTCAAAAATAGACTGTAATTCTTTGAATTTAAAATAATAATGTTTTCTTTATATTTTTACCTAATATCAAAAAAGTTCCCCTATTTTAATCGAAAATTTACGTATCAAAATATGGGATTTTTGCAAAAGTCGGTAAACGTTTAGTTAGTTAAAATCTTTACTTTTAAATTCTGTAAAAAAATATGTTACCATGGTAAATTTTCTCAGAACATGTACAAAACAAAAAACCTCGAATTCATTTATTTTTCATTATGTACAATTTTGAGCTATTTATTAAAATTATTTAACTTTTTAATTACATAAAAACGTAGGATTTTATGTAACACTTATTCTATAGGACGTAGCAACGTTTTCAAAAAAGAATTTTGGGTCGGCTGATTTTTTGATATGTTGTTCTCCTTTATCTTCTGGATAGGCCCTAGGCTGTCTGGCTGGCGGTAGTTGTTTATTAGTTCGCATCCTACCTGTACAAGTAATAATCCAAGGTTTAGAAAATATTTTAACAAACCCTATTTTCAATTTCTTGTCTTTAAATAGGTTAACGAAACATATTTTTTTATTGCCAGACACTTTTATTATTGGTAATTATATAGTCGTCCTACTTCTAACTTCTGAACCGTTCGAAAATTTTAATGAAACTTGGAACGATAATATGTGACCAAGATCTGCATTTTTTGACATATTATTGACTCCCCTTCTAATTTATACATTTTATATGTGTCTCAAATCCGACTTCCCTTGGAATATTGTTCTCATATCTGGGGCATGGCGTCCCCCACAACCCTGAGCATTCTTGATTCTATTCAAAGAAGAGCTATTCGTCTCATTAATGATCCTTCACTTACAGAAAGGCTTAACTCTCTTGCCCATCGTCGGGCTGTGGGGATTTATCGCCTTTTTAGGTACTTTCATGGCTTCTGCTCTGAAGAATTGTCCAGTATAGTTCCCCCACTTACGATTCCCAACAGAGAAACTCTGGGTTCCGCGCGTATGCATCCCTATACGGTCCAACTGGACAGACCCCGAACTTCCCACTTTGTTCGTTCTTTTATCCCTAGAGTTTCTAGATTGTGAAACCTGCTGCCCGCGGAGGTCTTTCCTTCCCCCGAATCTTCAAGTGTTTAAGTCCCGTGTCAACAAACTCCCTCTTACCTCGCTTAAGACACCCACGGTACGTTAGTATTTAGGCTTTTAGCCTTCGTGGTTTGTCCAAAGATAAAAAAAAAGACAGCTCTAAATGTCAAGGTTACAGCTGGGCGCCAGCGCAACCGCTACCACCTTTCGGACAGCTGAGGATCTACCCAAAAGAGGAGAGAAACCAACATATCAAAAAAAAACTAAAATTTTTGTTTACTTGACGTTGCTTTCTTCCGGATTATATTAAAAAAAAAATGAAATTAAAATACACTACCATACTGAGAAAACCCGTTTTTTTTCTTAAAAACCACCCCTCCCACTTCCCGATCTAAAATCGTCCATTTTCAATGAGTTTTCTCCAACTATATTTTTTTATATATATTTTTACACCATTAAAAAGTAAAGATTTTAACGAACAAAAAGCTAACCGACTATTTAAAAAATGCCGGTATTGACAAATTTTGGCTTTTAGCTGGTTTTTATATTTTTGGCTCATCTTCTATAATAATTAATTTAGGGTTTCACTACTATTACCTTTGGATTTTTCATTTAAATTCTATTTTACTTCTACAGTTTACTCTGTAAGCTGCAAATGAAGAAACTGATAAATAATAGAGTTGTTTTTAATACGTCACAAATCAAAAGATAGGGAAGTTTCAAATCTCGAATAAGAGGGCGCGATGGTCAGGTATAAAGCATGGAAAGCCGCGCGAGAAGCGTATCGCTCTCATTCGTTGGCGTCAGAGTTGAGCGTGCTTTCCGTGGAAAACTCAGCTGAAAATCGTCTTCTTAACCGGGCGCAAAATTTTCTTTTTGCAAAGTTATCAATGAAAAATATTTAAAAAATAAAATTTTATTGTGTTAAAATTAAAATTTGGTGTAGTTAGTTATAATACTTTGAGCAAAGTTTGTTTTTATATACCCACAGACAAAATGTTGGTTGGATTTCAAAAGATGTTTATAATGAAAGGTAAATATTTACAAAAGGTTTTTGAAAAAAACTGACAAAGGGTAAAAAAATATAATAATTACAAGAAAAAACAGGTGTCTTTAAAAATTACATATTTATACCCGAATATAACTTATTATTTTAAATATAAATTAGTTTACCAAAAACAAAAAAATAAAGATAACACAGAACACCAAACACTTGGCAAAATAAATAATAAATTATTTATTAAGTGACACATTTTTAAATTATTTAAAAGCCAAATATTCTTCTGCCTGTCAAGACTTTTTTAACATGGGTTTAGCTTTTAAGAAACATTTGTGTTTAAAAACTTTATTATGTTATAAAAGAGAGTATTATTAAAAACAATTGATTTTAGCATAAAGCTAATAAAGATTCAATTTACGTTTAATTTTTGCATAATATAATTTTGGTTACAGAAGCGGATATAATTTCTTTTTAAAAGAGAACTAGTGTAGTAAACATGGTAAAATGTCTTTATTGAGATTTTTTGTAACAGTATTATACAAATGCCCTTAAAGCAATTCGATTATAATAATTTTTTCAAAAGCTTAAATTTCTCTTTCGACTTAAAAAGTATTTATCCCTTCTTATTTATACATTCTGTATGTGTATATCCCAAATTTAATCATCAGTGAAATATTTCTCTCTTCTGGGGAGTGTGGGGACGCCCTCACAATTTTCGATTCTATTAAAAAATCCGCTATTAGCTATTGTTTATAAAAAAGTTTTCTTTTTTCACTTTCGCATCGTCGCGCTGCAGGGGATCTATCGTTTTTGCACAGCTACTTTTACGGCTTTTACTTTAAGGAATTATTCAGTATAATTCCTTCTCCAACAGCTTTCAACAGAAAAACTCGAGGTACTACAATTATGCATTCATATGCGGTCCAACTGGACAGGCCTCCGACTACCCACTTTGTTTGTTTTTGGTTTCTAGAATGTGAAACTCGCTGTTAACAAACTTCCTCTTGCCTTGCTTAAGACGTCCACGGTACGTGTATTTAGGCTTTTAGTCTTTAGATTTCTGGAAGATAAAAAAATATATATTATGTTTAAAAAATCTTTCAGTATTGAACTGTACGTTGATATTCTAGATAAGAATATATTTACAATTTTTACCGTCAGGCCTTAAAGTCGGTTGCCCCCTTCTAACTTCTTAACCGTTTTATATATTTTCATAAAAATTAAGAGGATAATATATGACCAAAGTTTCCATTTTTTGACTTTTTATAACAGCTCCAAATGTCAAGGTGACAGCGAAGCGCCATTTTTTAATATTCTTTTAAATAGAAAGAGGGGTTAGGTGGTACCTTATTTTAAAGCTCCTTAGAAGTATTTTACAACCTTAGAATATAAAGTTAGTAGCTTAACATAAAGGCGGTACTTTAATAATTACCCAAATACCATATTTACAGGGCCATATTTCCGAAACTTATAAAGATAGATGTAATTATTGTAGTATTTTTTAAAGCTTTTTTAAAAATCCTTGTAATGATGTTGTAATTATTTACAAGATAGGGCAAAAAAGTAATAATTTTTTAATAAAACATCCTTTATTTTATATGACTATTCAAAAATCTCTAATAGAACTTTCACAAAGTACCTCCATTTTGTAGACTGTATATTCTGGAGTTATAAAGTACTCGTCAAGAGCTTTAAAATGATAGGCCACAAGATCTACATTTCCATTTTAAAAAAATATTAAAAGATGGCGTCCAGCTGTTACGTTGACATGTAGAGCTGTAATTGATATGTCAAAAAATGTTAAATTTAGTACAATATTTATTGTTTCAAGTTTTATAAAAATACTTAACGATTTAGAAGTTAAAACCAACTATTATTATAATTTCTTAAACAAAATATTACATAAAAAGAAACCATGAAAATTAGTATATCAAAAAAACTAATTTTAATAACCTATGGTTAATTTACAGTAATTTGCATTTAAGAACAAACAAATGGGAATATAGTATGTATAACCAGAAATTCATTACTTTCATTACTTTACATAGCCAATCTTATAAATTATAGGGTTCTCTTTTACCGACAAGACCGAAAATATTGCTTTGAATACATTATGTATAATTGAGCTTACCCCAAACCTATTATTGGTAGTTAGACAAAAACATGTGTTTAATATCCCAAGTACTAATTATTTTGTAATTTTATATCTTTTTTAAAGAAATTTATATAGACTGTCCACGGATGAGGTTTACAAGGGGACAAATTGATCAAAAATTTATTTTTTTAAGGAAAAGTCATTCCTCATAAAAAAAAATTGTAAAAAAATGGGATTCACGAATAGAAAATGTTGATTTTGTATACAAGGTTCGCAAAACCTTAAAAAACATAATATTTCTACAAGAGTAAATTACCTTTATTTTTCATTTTAAAGCAAAATATAATTTAAACAATTTATTTAGAAAAGCATTTAAAATTACTTTTTTAAAGTAACAGGGGTATTAAAAAGATTTATAAAACTGATTTTGAAGTTATCAAGAATTATTCATTTTGAATTTTTATAATAAAATGACTTATAACATAAACACTTTTATTACAATCTTTAACTTAAAATAATAAAATATGAAATAATGTAATTTTTGGAAAATTTTTATTTAACATATTATTTCCCTTTGTTACATGTTGTAGGACAAAAGTAAAAAAATATTCTTATAAGTAATGAGAATATTATTTTTTAATATTTAAAATTAAACTTTAAAATTGTAAGGTTAAATTTAAACATTGATTTATATTAAGATAATTACTTTAGTATTTTAAATTTTAAATAAAATATGGTTTAAAAGCTCGGTTTTTAGCTTAAAAAAGTAATAATATTAGGTCCAATTTATTTCAAACTAAAAATCAAAAACCATATGCGTCAGCTCTGTGAGACATAAATTTGCTTATTTAACTTTTATTCATTATAACTATATATTAAATAAAGGATTCTTTCTTCTACACCTTTTAATGTGCCGTTATAATACCTATCAATCGCCAAGCTATTTTTTTGCTAGTACGCGCGTTTGGAAAAAATAAAAAAACTGTGTTAGTGCAAACTGCATATCTTTTTTATTAATGATAGCTGGAGAGGTGTGGGTCTGATTGATGCTTTAACTAAGCTGCACTAAAGACAGCATTGTGTTCTTTGAGATTGCCAATTTTTAAAATTTAAATTAGTGTAATTACATGTCATAAAAGGCAGGATAGAGTAACAACAATTATTTTTTTATTTTTATTAATCAAATGATTTTCTATTTATTCTGTTCAAATGGGTTTGTTATTTATTTGTGGGCTTGTCGTAGCTTTAGTTTAAAAATGTCATAATTTTAAACGCACGGCTGACAGTTAAATGTGGTTTAAAGAATTCATTCATACACGGATACACGAAGCAGTTAAAGCTGTTGTTAAATAATATAGAAAAACGACAACTTAGCTTTGTTGATAGTCACTTTGTTTTCTGATCCTGTTGTTCTGGATTTGAATTATGTTTAGAGGAGACATACCCAATGTAGATATTTCTGGTTCTAATATTAAATCTGACATGTTACTGCTTTCATTTTTCTGCTTATTGCAGATTATATTCAAGCAATCAAATATGTTATAATTAAAATAAATACATAGTATTAAAAAAAAATCATAAAATTTAAATCTGGATAAAAAAGTTGATTAACGCCTATAATGAATTTACCAATAAGAGCGTCAGAACTTTAAAATGACACAAAATTCTAGCTACAAGTAAAATGGAGGTAGCTTTTGTTTTATTGGAAAAAGAAATGTATGACAGTTATTTTTAAAAACAATATTGTTTAAATGTCCCCCTCTACTTTGTTTAGTTGAATGGATTATTGTGGCCCAATTTCCAATTTTCCGTTTAATCATATCACCTGGTATATTTAAAATGGTGCGTATGATGTTCTACTGGAGGTCACAAAACGCCTATTACCGTAGACCTGAGATTTAAGGTGGCCACACAGAAAATAGTCCAAAAGTGAGAGATCCATTTCTCAAAATAACCCGCACCCTCTAAGAATAAATTTTAATAATTTAATTTTATTGAATACATTTTTATTAATATTTACTCGTTTTGGAAATCGTGTATCTTTCCATAATAACTTAGTAGATACTACTGAACACAAATATGACAGTTTGGTTACAATTCTAAGCAATGTTGCGTCAACAACATTTTAAAGTTCTGACGCTCTTATTGGTAAACCCTTTACTTTGCTTTTATTGATCTTTGAACTATAAGTACCCCCAACCAGCCCCACTTTTCTCTATAACAGTAATTACAAAGACATATTTGCAAAATGTGTTTTATTTTGCTTCTTTGATTTAGTAAGAAATAAATATAGGGAAAGCGTAGGAAACTGCTCTGCACAAAAGCAAACAGAGTATCTCACTGCACTAGTTACTTTAAAAATTAAACTACGTTGTGACCTAGTTCTTCATTCTTATTTACAATCAGAAAACGTACCACATTTTAAGGTAAGTTTCATTTGAAACGGCCGCAAAATCGCCTCGGGCGAAGGTTAATATAAATTTTTAATGTGTTTGCCCCATGAAGTTAAACTTAAAATTCTTTATTTGAGATAAGTTTTTATGTATTTTTACCTCTTTTTTGTAAAATACTTAAAGTAAATTAACAAATACCTATAAGTCAGCGTTAAAGTAAGCGTCCATTAGAGATGGGAAAATATTTTTATTAATCCTTAAGTAGGCGCGTGGGGGTTTAACTGATCGTGAGCGTTCTTTATTTTGTAATAACTTTGAGTTTTTAACAATTAGAAAGAAAATCTTAAGGTACCTTTTAAAAACCTCGTTAAGTATAGCATAATAACAAAAAAACACACAAAAACAAGACCACTCATTCAAAAAGTTTACGTTTATTGCTCGTGGGGGTCAATTTGACGATACGATACGAATATGTATATTTGTCCCCAACAAAAAAGTCATGTGTGAAGTATTAAAAGCCAATATGCAAACATTACATGAAAACAATTTGTGATCAGTACCTAGCGCTAAGACATCAAGAAGGAACAGATTCAGAATAAACTCCTACTTCATTTGGTATTATAAATATTTTAAGTAGGTATTTATTTCTCTGGAAAAATTAGGTTTTCTTGGTATCATTTTATGTTTTCTAGGCCAGATGTAAAAATTATGTTAAAAATAAATGACACGAAAAATATTAAATATATATTTTTTTTATTTTAATAATAAGAATCTAACTACGATACCCATTTTTTGGCTTATATATAATATTTATTTTAATTAATAAATGGTAACTTAGGCAAAGTATGAAGTGTACCTACTCATAAATATGATTTTTAGTTTTTTGTCTTTCTTGCATTGCCGTTTCATAATCACCTTTTAAAAATAATGACAGTGACTTTAATTAAAATTACATTTAAATGTTTTGATAAAAGTAATTTTTTCCTGGGCAACTTTTTTATTTAATTATTCATACATTGAAAGAAAATGCTTTCAACTAAAAATATAATTAAGTAGTTAAAAGAAAATGAACAGTGACTATTGGATGTGTAGGGTTGGGGGTCTATTTGACCCCACGTGCCTACTTACGTAATAAAAAAGTACGCGTCTACTTCCGGGTTAATCTCCTGCATCATTGCGGTTTTTGCAATTTTCGTAGTTAAAAAGTCATAAATAGAGATGAATACTTTTGACGAGGAAATGTTTATGTTTCAAATTTTGCTGGAAGAGGAAGAAAAAGTGTTTTCAAATAGGATGATAATTTTTGAAAGTATGAATCCTTAAGTAACTAACAAAAAAAGTTTGAATAAACATATGTTCTAAATAGCCTAACTTTTGAGATACAGGGTGGTCAAATTAAAAAAAAAGGACTTAAAGCTAGGATATTTGGGACATAGTTTTATTTTATCGTCTTATTTCAAAATAACACCAGAATTTAAACCTTAGGGCCTATCATCCTATTATAAAACAACCTGTATGATTTGGACCGGACTATGCAGGACGTAGTTTTTAAAAATTGGAATTTCTCGGAAACGGCTTCCCAAATCAAATTTTACAGATGATGGAGTTTAATTTCTTACTCCACAAACTCTTACCCTCTCTCAGCTAGCCAATTTTCGTGATAATACACCAATTGACAACAATATTATTTTTGACAATCTGAAGCTGGTTAAAGACTTGGTATACCGAATGTTCGCTAATTAGTGGTACATACTTATGTCAGAATATCAAGATTTAACTAAACATATCTGTATATAAATACTTTTTGGTTGGACTAAACAACTTACAAGTATGTAGAAAGCATTTGATAGTTTCCTGGATTCCTTAGACGATACATACAGATATTGATTATTTTGGAAAACGTTTTCACTCTTTAAAAGATAAAAACACCGAAACAAAAGTAAAACACACATTTACCAGGACACCACAAAATTTTCGCGTTTAAAGTCATCCTGTATAGAAACAAATTTAAATTAAAAAAATCGAAAAATGTTTTTATCTATCTAATCATTACCGTTTTTAACGTAATTTTTTAGATACAAAGGTTTATATCCAGTCTACATTGATTTAAAAATAATTACTTTTTGGACACCTCGTAAAATCTATGGGTATTATTTACAATAGCATATTTCTTATAACACTCCTAACCTATGTACTGACCTATGCTTGTTTATTTTCATCTTTATGCAACAACAGTTAAGTTAAAAGGTTTACAGGCAATGCATGGCAAAAATACGGTTTAACGAGTGTAGAATACTAACAGGAAGAAATTAAGTAAATAATTTTGGCTTGTAAACAAAGTAACACACCGCACAGTGCGTTAATATGGAGAAAAAATGCTAAGAGTAATATTACAACAAAGTAACAAAGTAACAACTTGGATGTATAAAAATGTGTTATAATGTGTTTTATATATATATATATATATATATATATATATATATATATATATATATATATATATATATATATATATATATATATATATATATATATATATATATTTTTTTTGTCCCGAAATCTTTTAACACGCTGTGCATCGTACCTGCTTTGTTGTTGCTTTACTAGCGCCTATATACCTTTTCACTTAGCTGAACCTTTATACATACAAACATGCAGTCTAAGTACGTATTTCATGTTATTCACGACCGTAAAGGTTACCAAACAGCCTCTGGCTGGACTTTGTTTTAAATATTTAATGACGAAACTCTCGAAAAACCAGGTTTAATTTATGGTCGCTACTTGAAAGACCTTAGTTAATAAGCTAGCTCCCTATCTAACTTGCAACAAAAAAAAATGTATAAATGTTTAATAATTTATAATTTTAAGTAAATTAATACTAATTTGGTATTTAGTCTTTCAAACTAGTAACTTTGTGTAAAATAAAACTTTTATAAAAAGATGTACACAAAGAGATAACAAGAAAAATTTGCTACCATTTAACATTGTTAAAAATGGGCACCCAACGTTTTTTATTATATAATTTCTATATTAATTTATCATTTAAAATTTGTTATAGCCAGGTTGTAATTTAAGGTAATAAAGTTGTACATTATTAATTGAACTAAGTTGTCAGACAATTATTACATTATTATAAATTTATTTGCAAAACAAATTTAAAGAGATTCTAAAGGAGAAGAGGAATAATACGAATAGGATGCACGGTTGCAAATGGCCAAAAAATGCGTTAAAAAAGGCGCGTTTTTATTATTTACATTGCAGAAGTATTATTTGTCAAATGCGCTATATGGCGTAAAGTGTTGTTACCATGCGCGAATGCTATTTTGTGCCACGTTAAAAAAACAGCTTTGGCGTTCTTCCCTCCGTTGATTTCTATGTACAAACTACGTACTTTTGTGTTAAAAATTGTGTTTAAAGTTTGGGTCTAAATATAAAATAACATATATTTTATTTTAAATTTAACCATATCTTCCTAGAAATTTAAATGCCTTCATCAGATAATAAAACCATTTTTATTTTAATGCCTGAATTTCTTAAATTTAATTTTGCATTTTTTATGAAGGTTTAATCGGCAGTTCATTTTATTAACGTCCTTTTTACTTTTTTTTTAACAAATTTGTGTAAAAAATGAAAACTTTGCTTTTATATCATTAGTCTAATAAATATTTGTCAAAACTTGGTAAATACGGCCGTAAGAAATAAAATTGAAGTGTAAATATCACACTTTGAAGTAAAATTGACAAATCAAAGTTTTAAAATGGCTGCTCGGAGATTTTGGAAAAAATTAAATGAAAAACCAGCTCTTGTGGTACCACATTTTAAAGCTTTTCATAGGTACTTCTTAACGCTAGAATATAAAGTTTACAAAATGGCAGTACTTTAACAGTTATCTGAATACCTCATTTGGATGGCCATATTTCCGAAGGTAATAATGGTTGATATATAGAAAGTGGTATTTTCCTTAGCATATTTTGATTAGTGCTCTCATCAATGGACCTCTTATTTTAAAAAAGTAACCTAAATTTGATGCGTATTAGTAAATTGTTTTGCTTAAGGCGCCAGAGGCGTAACTTGTATTAAAAAGATTTCGTATATATTTTACGGGCAATTTGATAAGTTTGGGTACTATGATTAATGACCGGTCTGTATCCATAATGCCCGACTAAATTGGGCAATGTGATTAAAACAGCATGAATAATCAGTTTTCCCTTCCATTATAAATAATGCCATCCGACTAGGGCAAAGTAATAAAATAGGTGAACTGTAGTGTTTTTATACTAAACAATACTAACCAAACCACCCCTGGCCCATGTTGCCGTATTGGCAATTTCAGTGACTTTTCCCTGGAAATTATTCATACTGCGCGGTTACACCTAAAAATTAACATTAGATATGAATTAAATAGGTCATGTCAGAAAACCCGTAGATACTAAGTTTTATTACAATATTTAAACAGTATCCAATATTATCGAAATAATTTAAAACTATTTTTTTTTATCTTGAACACCCTGTATCTAAGTTATTATCAACTTTTGTACTAAGTTTAGCTAAATCGCAATGTTTTGACTTTACAATTCTCCAGTTGAATTTTGACCCATTACTTAAGGACCACCCTGCATAAGTAAATAATATATTTTGTTTTTTATTTTACAGTAAAATCTGTTTATTATTATAAAATCTTTTTTTTGGATTCTAGAATTATAATTTACTCTTAGTTTAAACTAAGTTTGCCAATAATTAAACAAAAATAGCGAATGTCACATATTTCAACCCGATTCTTCAAGAACATAAAAAATATTGAAATTGCTTCTCGTGGCAAAATTTTGGCAATAAAGTTTAAAATCTGGCGTTTTAAGTAAAATATATATTTCACCAAATCTGTTATAATAAAATATTTAACTTGAAACTATTAACAAAACACAGCTGCACTTAAGTTATTTCAAAAATAGGAAATTGTCACCATATTGTATTTTTCGATTTCAATTTTGATACTAGTACGTTGGCGTAGGTAAATAATAAATATTTTATTTTATTCGTGTCTTTAAATTTACTACAATAAAATTACAAGTTTAATTTTTCGGCCATGCTAATTTTTTTTTAAACGCTTATTCTAGATATTGTCTTTTTTCAGACATGGCACTTTTGCGCTACGTGATTTTCTTTGTTACTGTCACAGATGGTAAAATAGTTGGGAAGTTACTTAAGTTTATTACGGCAATAAGTTATACCAATAAGTGCATGTCGCAAAAGCTTATTAAACATTTTTTGCAAAAAAGATCGACATACTTATGGTACTTTTGTAACCCAACAATTTCTTATTTTTTAATTTGTTTTATACGTTCTTCTTCTAGAAAATAAATAAATGACACTTTGGGTTTTTAATAAAAAATAAAACGAATTTTTTAGATTTGAAAGTCATATTTCCAAAACTAATTGATTTATTTTAAATATGGCAATTTTTTAAATGTTTTTTTAAATGACAATATTACGTAGAGAATGTTCTGCAAAAATACTTTTCATCATATCCCATTACTCATTTAAAAATACCGAATTAACCAGGTACATTTAAATTTAATTAAAAAATTAACAATGAAAATTTTACGGGGTATGGTAATTTATAACTTGACACCTTGTACCGTAGATTTTTAAAATTATTATATTTTTAAACATATTGCCTAATTAAATATCAAGTATAGAAGAGTTTTGGAAAGTCCCACTTACTTGATCAAATTTAAATATTGTGATATGACATATAGGTCTCTATTAAAAACCGCGTTGCTTGCTCAAATTTATTGTTAATATTAAGACATGCTTAATTATTGGCAACGTTTTCAGTGAAAAAATAACTTTACATCTTTAAGCCCTATCAATAAGCGGAGTTGCCCAATAGGTTCGATAACGTGGCCCACCTAGGGTGAACAAGGCCGCCCACCAATTAAGTCCTAGACCTTCAGATTCTTCTAAATAACAAAAATTAGGGGCATAAAACTAGAAAACTAGAAACCAATATAAAAAAAAGATTTTTAACCAATTTTAAATTAAAATATTTTTAATTACATTTTTTGTTATTACTAACAAAATTTTAAATATCTACACAGTTAAATAGCAAATATATGATTTCGTGCCACTTTAGTTTTTTTCTGGGTGGTCTGAACGGGTCATTTCTTTATTTTCTCTTTAAAAGGGTATTTTTTAAAGCCTTACAAAAGGTACTATTATAATAATGCATATTAAAATACAATTAATAACTTACATTTTGATATATTAATAATGCCAATTATTACTTATGTATGTATCATGATAAAGTTTAAATTTTAACAGAAGAAAAATACATCAACCTTTACCCAAAACGTTTTTTACGACTGCAGGACTAAAAGCAATTTTTCGGAGTATAAATTGGCGGCTAACATTTTAGCTTTATTTTTTATATTAAGAAACAGATATTGGAGCAATTCGACGTTGCGATTATAAATTATGACGGTCATAATGTTCGAATCAAATTTACATTTTTACAAACGCTTATGAATAGGAGAATATATTGACAACAGGGTACCAGTACAAATTGGCCGCAAGTAATTTTATGTCAAAACTATTTCTAAAAAAAAAAAAAAATCGTTTACTTTAAATAAAAAGTTTTTTTAATAAAACATCATCCACATCATAGCAATATATGTAAAAAAATATAAAATCTATGGCTGCCTATGAAAAAATGGCCTAGTAGTGTGCAGGCAGGTATAAACAGGTAATATTAAAATATTAAAAAACGTAATACATGCACCAAAGTGCATGTACTACGTTTTTAACGTACACCTATTTTTTTCGTTTCAAATTAAAGATATATATTTTTTAAAACAAGATGGCATACGGCTGCTTATGAAAAGAGGGCTGCATAGTAGGGGTGCCAGCTGTTAAGAAACGAGATATCCGAGATAAAGTGATAGTTGGCGCGCACGCCACTTATTAGACGAGAAAGTAATTCAATATAAAAAATTTTGCTTTTAAAAAATAATATTTACGAATAGATACTGTTGATGTTGTATACAGGGTATGCAAAAACTTAAAAATACAATTTTTCTTTAAGAGTAAACTACTTTGTTTTTAATTTTTAAGGAAAATGTCACTTGGAAAATTTATTTAAAATAACATTTTAACATTCTAACAGGAATATCGGTTTTTTTTTATTTATGTTGGAGTTCTTTAAAAAATAATTATTTTAAATTTTAATTTTCTTTTTCAAACACCTGCTTTTTCCAAATTCCTATATAATCAAGGCGTTTTCGCCAAATTATGAGGTTAAATAAAATTTTGTTTTTTTTCTTAATTTTATCAATTATTAACTTTCTTCTTAATAATTTTTTTATAACATTTTGCCTAAAAATTAAAAATAAAAATAGTTTATTCTTGGAGAAAAAAATAGTATATTCTTGGAGAAAAAATATGTTTATTAGGTTTTTGTAATCCCCATTCATACAAAATTAACACTTTCTTTTCGTAAACCATATTCTTTTTACAACACACAAGCAAACATTTTTATAAAAATTACTTTTTTCCAAAAATTTATTTTTTGGTCTATTTGTCCTCTTGGTAACCCCATCCTGGACCACACTCTATAATGTTTTGCAAAATGTAATTGTAACATGCTTGCCAGACAAAGCCGCTATACAAAGTCGTATGTGAATAGGCTTTTCAACTTTTATCGTATATAATATCATAAGATAGAAAGTTTTGCTGGCAAAATATTTGTATGAAAGTCTGTTACTTGGCAATTTTTTGAATAATATTTATAACAGAATCACAAGCTGTCAAGCAAGGAATTTTAATTAAATGTCATAAACAAAATTACCAAAAAGCAACAAAATTGAATAAAACAAGAGAAATATTTTGCCTATTTTTTTTTCTTAATGATATTCGACAGAACTATTTCACGAGAATTACAAGTAAGTGTTCAACCTTTAATTTAGATTCAATTTAAACTTAGTTTTTTCCTTTTTACTTTAACTTAGTTTTATCGCTGACATACCATTATGTTCGTTTTATCAAGGTAGGAGTTTTGCAAGTACACTACAACAATCTAATGTAATTTTTGTTATTTAAAACGCTGATCGTTTACGACGTACAAGGTGTAGTAGTAAAAAGTTAAATAATAAGATAATTTTTTATTTATTATTAAAATTTAGTAGCTGGTAAAGAAGCTTTTCTTGCCTGAGAAGGTACCACCCCACTTACCCTTTAAAGGACCCGTGAAGTCTTAACGGACGTTACGTGTTCTGGGTGTGTGAGTCAGTTTTCCTTCTTTCTTCGTTTTCTTTTCTTTTTTTCTTCTTACCCCCACACCCGGAAATAAAATGTTTCGGGGATAAAATACCCCTTCATTCGGATCTCCGGGCGAGGAGTGCATCCAGGGGCCTTCATCAAGAAGTTTAATTTCTTTTGCAAATATAGGTGGGCTTAACACCAATATAAACTTCGTTAACCATCACGTTCAGTCATCTAAGCCCCACATACTGTTTTTAACGAAAACTCAAATAAGTTCTAAATCTTCAACCAGCCACCTTCTCTTCCCAGGCTACGAACTTATTTCGTCTTTTCGCCCACATGGTGGCGTATGTGCTTACGTCCGCAACGATCTGGCTTGTGCTCGAGTTTCAAATTTTGAATCGGGTAGGTCCCATATCCTTTGGCTCAAACTTTCCCTTATGCCTTCAACTAAATGTATCTGCTGTTTGTACCGGTCCCCATCTAATAAAGCTTATGTCGAATTCTTTGACTTTCTTTTAACAAAAATCGATAGCAGTATTTCTCAGCTTCCATCGGCTGAAGTAGCTATGCTTGGCGACTTCATTGTCCATAAAAAGGATTGGCTAAGTTCTTTAAAAACTAACCCCCAAGGCAGAGCAGCCGAAAACTTTGCAGTCAGTAACTCTAACCACCAACCCCGAACTCTATCAAGCATCTATCACAGCTCTTTTAGGTCGCTTAGATCATGGTTTAGTTACTATATCTTACCCTGCACATCTCAAGGTAAATGAATGCATGCCACCACGCACCGTATAGCACTACAACTCAGCCGACTGGGATTCCATCTGCTTTTCTTCTCGTGATCCTTCTAAAATTTGCAATCAACTAACTGAATCAATTCAATTGGGCATTGAAACCTATATTCCTCACACCAATAAGAATCTCAAACCATCCAATAACAAACCCTGCTTTTCCAAATCTTGTGATAAAGCTAAAACTTAAAAAGTTCAGGCTCACAAAAAGTTTTTACAAGATCCTAGTCCAGACAAATATCACAATTTTTGAAGCCAAAGACTCTTTTGATAATCGTTTTAAAAACAAAGTTTTTTTCTTGCTCAAATGGCAGCAAATCTTTCTGGTTCTTTGCCAAAAACATAAGTTGGAATTTTTGTACCAGTTCTTTTTCACCACTAACTTTGCAAAATGAAATTATTTCTACCGCTAAAGGAAAGGCAGAACTATTTGCTAAACAATTTGCTGCCAATTTAACCCTTGAACCTCCCGTAAATTATCCAACTCCAGCTATTACCCCAGTTCCTCATAAACTGCCCGATATTATTTTTAAGGTAAAGCACATTAAGCGGTATCCTTTCTTCTCTTAATACCAAGAAATCGTTTGGGCTGGACGAAGACCAGCAGTCATTTTAAAAAATGTGCTTCAGAACTTGCACCTATCTTAACTCGGCTCTTTCGAATTTCTTACGACACAGGTATCTTTCCGGAGAGCTGGAAAGCTGCACGTTTTTAACCTACTGCCAAGAAAGGATCTTAATCTCTTTTATCTAACTATAGATCGATTTCAATTCTTTCAGTTCTTTGTAAAGTAATGAAAAAATTCATTAATTTACAAATTCTTCAGTATTTAGAAACACACAAAATTTTGCATGACAGGCAGTATGGATTTCGCCACAAAAGATCTACAGCAAGTCTTCTTTCCTTCGTATTACACTGCTGGAATAAACCTCTCGAGTTTCTAGGTGAGTCCCAGATCGTTGCTTTTGATATATCCAACGCTTTTGACCAGGTCTGGCATTCTGCACTTCCTAATTAACTTCCCTCCTATGCTCTTTGAACTAAATTCTGCACTCTCTAGTTATCTATCTGATCAACGTATATCAGTTATTGTAGACGGCCATTCTTCAATCATCACCAAGTAAATGATGGAGTGCCTCAAGGCTCAGTTCTGGCGTCAACATTGTGTCTTCTTCCCATCAACGACCTTTGCCCGTCCACAACTAATTCCATTTATAGTTTCGCCGACAATAGTACCCTTCACTTCAGTTTTCAGGTTCCTAAACCCATCACTAAACCTGATTTGAAAATTAAACGCAGAGCAATGCAGATATCTCTCTCAGGATCTTAATTTATTATTGGATTGGGGCGCCAAAAATCTCGTCCATTTTAATGCATCCAAAACACAATCATGTTTCTTGTCGCGAAAATAATCATCAAATACTCATCCTCTACTTATGAGCGGCAACAAAGCAAAGACATTTAAAAGTAATCTCAAATGGCATAAACACATTGTATCTATAGCCACGGCAGCTTCAAAAAAGCTTGGATTTCTCTTTCTAGCCAAAAAGTATTTTTCCCCTTCTAATTTATACACTTTATATGTGTCCCAAATCCGACCGTCCTTGGAATATTGTTCTCATATCTGGGACATGGCGTCCCCCACATTCCTAGGCATTTTTGATTCCATTCACAGAAGCTATTCGTCTCATTAATGATCCTTCACTTACAGAAAGGCTTCCCTCTCTTGCCCATCGTCGGGCTGTGGGGGATTTATCGCTTTTTTATAGATTCTTTCATGGCTTCTGCTTTGAAAAATTGTGTGTGACAGGCTCCGAACTTCTCACTTTGTTCGTTCTTTTATCCCTAGAGTTTCTAGAATGTGGAACCTGCTGTCCGTGAAGGTCTTTCTCTTTTTGTACATACCTTTAAGAGACTGCACGGCGGCCTTGATAAAGCGTAATGGTCTGCTTAAATGGTGAGTCATAGCGATATCCGCCAAATACATACATATACCTTTTTTAGTATTGTGTTTTTGTGTTTTGTGTAAGAAAGCATGGTACTTAGGTTTTAAAATTTATAGGATTTATATTAAAAATTTAATTACCGATATTTTCTTATTATTTTTTTGAATTTGGTTGTCCAAATTTAAAAAGCAACCATTTATACATATTTAAAAAAACGTGTTTTTATACAATTAAAAACTAAAAGTTAATAAAATACATTTTTAAGAAAAGAAGTGAATCTTAAAAAATGCAGACTATTTAAAAAACCAGGAAAAAGATCATCTTTGGTCTTTTTAATAATGCTAATGGTAAACATACAAACAAAATTGTATTAAATTAGGAAAAATAAATTTTACCGCTTTTTAATCCCATAATTTTTAAAACCATTTTAATCTGCATATTTAAATGACCATAAAAAGGCTATATTTTTTACAAATGTAATTTAACTTTAATCTTTAATTGCATCACAAATTTGCATTAATTTATAATCTGTTGTCACTAAGGCTTTAATTTCCCATATTTACTTATAAAGCGTAATACCAAATTGCATAATCCTCTTTAACCATCATGGAACATTCCTCCATTAGTAATGATTTACCACAAATTCAATACTGAGGTAATGGTAAATTTAAGATAACTTGTTTTAAGCATTAACTATGTTACAAGTAAGTCAACACTTTCAACTGTAATTCTCTTAAAGGCGATATTAATGGAAGGTTGTGTTTATTTATTGACAGTGATTAAATAAAGGCTAACTTTATTATTAAGCAAAGTTTTTTATAAGAGAAAAGGAACTACTAACCAAAAATCCCAAATAAAAAAAAAGTAGTATACAGTAGGGTGATTTATTTCCTCAAAAGTTTTTTATTTTCTCGGGGCTCAAGCAAAATTTTAATCTAAATTGCTGGACTTTCAAACTGAATAACCCAAATTTAAGGTAAAATTTTAAACCTAATTTTCTTAAAGACTACAAAAAATATTTAAGTGCGGTTTTTGGCAAGTTTGGATGCAAGTTTAACTTTTTCCTTATGCTTACCTACATTTCAGCCTTGGTATTACACTATTCACTTATCTAGAGATTGGTAAATATAACGTTGTTTTTTTGGAAAATTTTGTTGTTCTGCAACTTTTTAAATAAAAGAAATTTTAAATCTCTAAAATTTTATATAATCACATAATGATTTGTAACAAAATGTTTTGGCCAATTTTTGATATTTATCATTAATCTAGAAATATAATGTTTTTACTAAAAAAGTGACATTTTAGCGTTACCACTCTGTATATTGCAGCCTTTTAGTCCAAAAACTGTACTGTTTGACGTTTTAACCAAAGAAACCTTTTAATTTTTTTAAAACATTTTTTAACAGGGTAGACGCAAAAGTAGATCTATGTGAAAAAGTAAATGTTTTAAAATTTTTAAGTTTTTTTCATAATTCTTGTTTTTTGTTATGTCATAAACTACAGAATTACCCTTTAGAAATTCTAAAAGGATTTTAGAAATCTAGGGATTAAAATACCCAAACGGTTTTTTTGTTGCGTTGCTTAGTTTGCCTAATAATGTTTTTTGAATTAGGTATATAGTTGTTCATTGCTTGGATGTGATATAAATAATTGTCGTAAGGTATGAAAACCGTCTTATATTTCCGCTTAGGTTTTATTATAACTTACAATATTTACTATTTGTGGGGTTTTGGGGAATGCCCAATTTCTTGCTAATACTTGCCATGTTGCCAGGTTTAACAGTTTTACTTTAACAATTTATAAAACCTAACTCTGTAGTGTATGGCATGGGAAAAACAAGAATTAAGAAAAAATTCGAAAAAGTAACATTTACACATAGATCTACAAGACAATAAATAAATTGCTCTTTGCTTAAAACGTCAAACAGTAGGAGTTTATAGAACTAAAAGCGTTTTAGTGTTTTACAGGGTGACAACGGTAAAACGTCACTTTTTTGGTACAAACATAATATTTTTAGATTTACGAGATATATAAAAAAATTTGCCAAAACTGCTTATTGTAAATGATAATCTGATTATTATAACATTTTTAAGATTTAAAAATTTCTTTTATTAAAAAAGATAAAAAAAATAAAAATTTCCAAAAAAATCAACGTTGTATTTACCACACTGTATATAAGAGGTAAGTTTAATACCAAGACTGCAATGTAGGTAATTATAATTAATAATAATTGGCTCTAAATTTAACAATAACCGCATTAAAATATTTTTTGTAGTCTTTGAGAAAATAAAGTTAAAAATTGTACCTAAAATATAAGTACTTTTCATTTAAATTTAGAGATTTCCCATTTGAAATAGTGAAAAAATTTTAAGTCATCACTTTCATAAACAAAATATATTGATAGTCATGGTAGCTTTTAGAAGACTTGGATTTCTCTTTCGAACCAGAAAGTTTTGTTCTTTTTTATATATACCAGCAATCCCCAAGATTATCAGTCACTTTTTTAAAATGATACGATGCACCGAAAAAAGAAAAAAATACTACATTCTTAAATCACATCACAGTTAAATATATCTATTAATGATAACTTCTCGTACCAAAGTCGAATCGCCGTAATTAAATTTTTTTTTCGTTTTCTGTTTTCAGAAGTGTTTTGGTGTCTTCTACGAATGTTTATTTAGCTGGTAGCCTTCAATATACAATACATATCATGACATGCGCGTACCGAAAACATCTTTTTGTATTAAAATGCACTCATATAGTAAAAACATACCAAAAATAACATGTTATTTTAATTTGGGTAAACAGTACTTGCATTAATGTATGCAAGAAACTATCAAACGATTTTTTCCAATAAAGGTAGAATTTATTTTTTTGTCTACCGGCACGATGACCCTTAAAACGTTGCCAATTGCACAAAAAAATACTCGGTTCACTTAATAAAGAGTTACTTTATTTTAACAATAAGTTTGTTCCAGCAGAATGTTGGAAACATTCAAACAACAACGCAAGAATTGTTACAAACATTAGGCAGAAATGTTGGCAACAGTTTTCTGCTAAAAGAAAAAATAAACAAGGCCTGCGTACTTCTTATACGTTAAATAATATAAAAATATTATATGGTAAAATTTTTTCAGTAATGTTTGAATAAAGTTTGCAAACTTTTTAAACAGTTTCCAACATGTTTTCAACATCTTAGAATTACTGCTGGAAAAACAAACAATTGTATAATGTTACAAACATGGCACTGCTGAAACGACAAATTTGACATGCGCATGATCCAAATGGTTTCAAACATTTCTGGCAGCCTGCTGAAACAAACCTTATATATTTGATATATCTTTATATTAAACTACCTCGTTTTCTTTGTGGTGATTTTTAAGTTATTGTAGAATTATATATAAAAAAATATGCAAAACTTAAAATAGGTTTAAAATTTATTGAGAGATTCTTAAATTGTTTTACAAGCTATGATTACCAAGCAAGCAAGTTAATTTACCTGACGCTAAAAAAACAATATTTTTTTGTTTATTTAACCCCAGCTATTGTCAGTTAGCAATAATTATAACATAGTCGACAATATAAATATTTTTTATTCCTAAGCCTCAATTATGGATTTTTATCGTATCGCTTTTTTACTCATTTTTTATTTTTTACTGGTTTGTTCGTAATACTGGGGTATAAGTGGCGTTTTTAAAAATAAAAATTTATTTGATGTATGTTCCATTATGAATTTATTTATTTACAACCAATGCAGTAACTGCATCTGTTTTAGGTACCAGAAAAACTATTAGAACTGAAAAAAACGAAAAACACTCTAAACTTTGGTACCCAAAGTACCTATTTTGGAGTAAATAATTAAATATTTAAAAAGCATTAGAACAATACACAAAAATTGAATTAATAATTTTTTTTTATAAACACATGTCCGGTGCTACATTCTGAGATACAGACATTAAAGTTTTTAAAAAGTCGGTATTTTTTAACCGATTTCGATAAAATTTGGTACACGTATGTGTAATGTAATAGGGCGCAATTAAAGCTTTACCTTAAAATATAGGGTCCAGTGGCGTTTCAACGGGCACCACAGTCAATATTATTGAGAAAAAGTAGACTACTGAATTATAATAAAGTTTTTATATTTTATTTTGTCTAATTATGTAACTAAAAATGTAACTGGCTTTGTTTTCGAAAATAAAATTAAAGTAACTCAAAAGTCATACAAAAATATCCATAAACCACATAAAATAAAATCAGAAATTAAAAATAAACACTTTTGTCCTCAGAAAATAGGGAAAAAGACGATTTTTATTAAAAACACAACTGCTCATTTACTTTGGGGCAAATAATTGTTTATTTTTTATTTATGTTCTTTTACTACGTTGCCTATGGGTTCTTTTTAAAATAATTTAAAGTTGCTTAATTTTTTTCCCGAAAACAAAGTTAGATACAAAAAATATTAAAAGAATAAAAAGTTGCAGTTTTAATGGTTTAATGAGGAAAAAGTATAAAAACTTTGTAAAATGTCAGTGGTTTACTTTTTTCTTAATAATATTGGCTGTGGTGTCCACCGCCACTGGACTCGATAATCTAAATCTGGGTAGAGCCTTACAAGCGACTTATTACATTAAATAAGGGTAACAGATTTTATCTAAATCGGTAAAGAATTTTTAAGATACTTAAAAATATCCCTTTTTTTTAAATTTTAACGCACTATATCTCAAAAATAAAGCAAATCTGGACATAGGTTTATAAGAACTTTTTATATAGAAAACGTAAGAAATCACCATCTTAAGTTTTGTATTGTGGTTAGGAAATACCCCAAATATACAGGGTATTTTCTTATTGCGATAAAAAAGAATTAAAAGCATATTCCTAAGCCAATTTTGTGAAAAAAACTTATATAAACATAGGTCCGTGTGTTTAAATTTTAGAAAATATTGGGTTTTTATTATTATCTTAAATATACCGCATCCGAAATTTGGCTGTAGTATCTTTTGTAATAGAAGGTTAATTAAGCTTTAACCTAATTTTAATTATTAAGATCAGTGGCGGCGTGAGACGCGTCCTAGCTAATATAATTGACAAAAAATGTACGCCAGTGACTTTTTTAGCAATTATGTAACAGAAACATCAAATACTGACTTAAATAATGTTTATATCTAGTCTAACAAATGTTACTGAAAACAGTGTTTTTAAATTTGTATAGTGTTTTTTCTAACATGTATCAGAACGAAAAATTTAAAGACCCATGTTTTTAAAAAAATCATAAAATTGGCTTGGAAACATAGCCTTAAATTTTCTTTTATAATAAGAAAACACAATTAGGCATTTTAAAATTTAAATCTAGCAAAGAGCAATAAATATTTTTTTCTTTTAAAACACGTATTTTTAGTTGTACTCTTAAATTCTGCATTTAATTTAAAATATGTTTCATGTAAAATGTCCTTAACCTAAAGTCAATAGTTATCGAGAAAACAATCGATTTTTTTGAAAATTTTTAGAAACGAAAGTTGAAATTAATATATTTTAAAAATTGTTGTAGGTTTTTTCAAGAGTTTTTTTGAAAAAACGCTTAAACATGTCGATGTTTATTTTTGCCTGCAGTTTTTTTTTATAATGAATTTATGTCTTTAGGGTGGCCCAATAACAAGCCATAAAAACCAACTTTAAAGTCTTAAATTAAAACGCCTGATTTTATATTAGATTTTAGAATTTTGCATTAATTTTGAACTACACTTAAAAATTATGTATATTTACAAATAAATTTTTCTTCCTTCTGATGGCATTCCTACAAAACAAAAATGTTTTAAATGCAAAAAAGCAAAGGTATATGCGCACTAATAATTATATTTTTTTATTTAAAGATGTATACTTTAAATCTAGTTTCTGTTAAATAAACAGTTTTTATTTATGTACATAAATTTTACTGTGTAAAAATAGGTACCTTTAATATAAATATAATATTACTTAAAATACCAAGTTTTGCACCTATAACTTATTTTGTAAAAGCTGAAAGTCAGTGCATGCTCTCAACATAAAAAGAAGCAATGATGGACAATAAAATTCGACTCATAGTGGCTTTCGTAGGTACCAAGGTTAATAAATTGAAGCTTAACTTTCGACATTTTTTAAAAGCTTAATTTTATATATGTACTTTGAGTACCTATAAAAAGATATTTAATTAGTGATCACGCAGTTTTAAGGGTTTCAACCCATTGGCAAATAAACATTTTGGGGCGGCTTAGTGGTCCGGGAAGTCCAATATTTCTGTTATTTAACAAGCTATGGCAAAAAGTCCTGAATAAGAGTTGTAAAGTTTTCAAGTATAAATGTCCTTAAATATTCTAATTTTTACAGCGTATTCCAAAAAACAACTGTAAAAAAACTAACCTTACAGCAATAACTTTTTTTGAACGCTCTGTATACATCGAAATATTTTAAAGACATGCCTTATTGGAAATCTTACAAATCTTATGTAAGACTTTTGTCGTATATTGTTAAATAACAGAAATATTGAACTTCATGGGACCATTGGACCACCCCAAAATGTTTCAGGGGCTTAAAACTTTCAAAACAGTCTGGAGACTGAGAAAATATCTTTTATAGGTTCCAAAGTAACATTATTTAAAATTTAGCTTTTACAAAATGACGGAAGTTAAGTTTCAATTCATTAACCTTTGGTACCTGGTACCTTGTACCTGCCAAAGCCACTATATGTTTTAAACTTTATAGTCTACCATTGCTTCTACCTATGTTGGAAGCATGCACTGACCAACCTTTAACTTTTACAAAATAACGAAGGTCTGCCGCTCGAGGGCTCTTGGACTATTCTTGTTTGCTATCGGCAAACTAGATTTCAAGGGAGGTTTTTATGCATAAGACATTTAAAAACATTTAAAAAGAGAAACTTCTAATTTAAATGTTAAGTACTTAAAACTATTAATATTAAGAGCTCAAACTTGGTGTGCATTTTTTATTACATGCAAATTTAAATTTTGCTTAAGCACCAAGTAAAAAAAACCATTGTGAAAATAAATTACACATACCCTAATACCTACGTACCACTCCTTATTTAAATATAGGTAGAGATACCGGTTTAATCTAAATTAATAAAAAAATCTATAATCCCAAACAAATTTACCTGTTTAAACAATTTTTTCTATTTAAAAATTATTATATTATTAATTTGAATTCAACATTATCGATTACACTTAATATCAAGGATATTGATATATTTTCTATAAAAATTTCAATAATTCCTGCAAGTCCCAGACCTGCGACAAAAGCTTTTATCAGTAATGAATATAAAAGGACAGAGCTACTTTTCCGCTTCATTTATTTTTATTTAAAGTAATTCCTTACAACCTGGCATGCCAAAGAAGACAAGAAATAATGTAGAAAAAAGGCATAATTTCACAATTTAAAAATAATTAGTTTTTAAATGGAAAAATATATATATATATTTTTTATTTATTAAAGAAGTTGTTGTCGATGTTTTAGTGACAATGCTAAAACAATATTTCTTACTGTATTTTTTGGTCGGGGAATAAAAAGAAAGCTTACTTATAACACTGATCTGCCAAAGGAAATTGTAAAATCTTCCTTTATTTATTAAAAATACTTTTATAACTTCAACACCTCTGAATACAGATAAACAGGGTATCTCCAAAAGATGTAATTCTACAACAAATTACTTAGGCCTAAAATATAACAAATAAACCCAACTTACGTCAGTCCAATAATAGATACACTGTATAAGAAATAGGCAATCGGCAGGTAAAGCAACAACAAATGATGTACGTGAGTCATCCAATACGAAATGTTTATATGCCGGTATTCACGTTAAACTGCCTCTTTTCCTCACAGTGCCTTTGTGATTTATAACTTCAACACCTCTGAATACAGATAAACAGGGTGTCTCGAAAAGCTATAATTCTACAAGAAATTCCTTAGGCCTAAAATATAACAAATTAACCCAACTTACGTCAGTCCAATAATATACTGTAGAAGAAATAGGCAATCGGAAGATAAAGCAACAACAAAATATGTACGTGAGTCATCCAATACGAAATGTTTACATGCCGGTACTCACGTTAAACTGTCTCTTTCCTCACATTGCCTATGTGTTGTGTTATTTAGCTGATCTGGTATAATTTCGGAGAGAGTGTCAAAAATTTAAATAAGAGCTACCCCCTGTACCATCGTACATCGTGCTCGAATAATGCATGTATTCCAAGACAGATTTATGCAATATTTTATATTTATCGCAGTATATATGTATGGCTTGTTAGGAGAAGGTAAGTAAATGTTTCTATTTTTTTTTAACGACAGAAAATGCTTCGTCTACAATGTCGCCAGAATCGCTAAGCTACCACTACCACCAACTATCTCTTTCTGGTACGCGTTGAATTTCGACGACTCTGGTAGAACTTAAATATAAGCGCAATGACCCTTCCAAGAAGAAGATCTTATTGGCAAAAATATAAAAATATTTTCTATGGAAAAAAAATTGAAAAATACTTTATAAAATCCAATTTTAAATCCAGATATATTAGCATTTTGTTTCAAATAAAAATTCAATTTATTAAGAAAATTAATTACATATGGTATAAATATAAAAAACAGTCCTTTTGTATTTGTAAAATTTAGAAGGCTTAAAAATACAAATTTTTATTAGTTTTATCAGATTTTAAAAGTTTTTCAAAAAAAATGAATTTTTCTTACATTTAAAATGCTGGTATGTCTAGATTTAAAATGCGATTTTGTAAAAACGGTCCAAGAAATTGACTTAATAAAGTAAATCTTTTTTATACAAAAATAATAAAGGAATCGGTCAAAGCAAAATGTCAAAATTGTCACCTGTGTTAAAAATGCTTACATAAAATTTAAAAAATCGTGTCAACCCGTATAATTCTGACCTATTGAACATCATTTACCTATAGGAAAAGTAATAATTTGAGTTAATTTAGTTGCCCATATATCATTGGTACTGTGATAACAGTTTTAAAGGTAAAATATATTTATTTACTTTAATTTTATTAGTATTATAAAACTTTTGTTATCAAGTACTAACATTATTATATCTCACTCTATCACCCCTATCAATACCAATACAATAAAAGATGTACGTGAGTCATCCAATCCGAAATATTTACATGCCGGTATTCATGTTTTACTTTTTTTACATTGTCTATGTGATATGTTATATAGCTGATTCGGTATACAGTGTGTCTCAGGATAGGTGTTATTAGAGAACAAATAGGCTCAAAATCTTTGAATTTTTAATCAAAGTCTTTAAAAAACTGTTCGCATGGTCCAAAACTAATAATATACGTAGTTTTACTCCAATCGGTATTGGAGTTATAACTAAAAATATAAAAAATGCCCAGCACCTTTATTTTTAAAAATAGAACTAAATTAAATAAGTACATGTTGCAGAAAATTAAATTTTATGGTAAAATTGGAAGTTAAAGCACGAGAGAAAAAAAATCAATTGTCAATTTTTACATTACGCAATTCTTTACAACATTGGTTTTCAGTATTTCAGTACTAAGCCCGGGGACCACTCTCAACTCCAAAGGGTGCCCCTGAGCTTGGGGTCTGGGGCACTGCCCTTCCTAGCCCTTTAATAGTTACGCCACTGAATTTGTTATTACCTTAATGGAAGTACTTGTAACAAAACATTTCTTTTTATTTACTTTTTTCTTTTCAAAAGCCTTAAATGAATAATGGCTTACTTAAGAATAACTTAACAGGTGTTTTTAAAGTCTGACGTCCTAATTAAATTTAAGACAGGTCTTAAAAGTTTTGAGAGAGATCATTGCCTAACTTGTCAGTGTTATCCTTTATAAAGCAACAGATTAAATCTATATTAAATTAGTTTCTTGTACGTTGCTAAAGAAGAGTGTATATATTAATTTAATTAAATAGTTTTGTTTTTCTTTTAAAAGCAAAATAAGGGTGGTAATTTTAATACGTTTCTTAAGATAATATACAGGGTGTTTTACAACTTATCCGATGAACTTTAAGGGGTAATTCTACAATAAAAAAATATGAAAAAAACCTTATTTGAGATATGAGATATGTGATACGATATATACGTCTTAGTTTTTAAAATAGAGGGTGTTAAAAATTAAAAAAAAGTTTTTCTTTATAATATTTTTTATACCAATTTAGATATTTTGAAAAAATTTGGGAGACGCCTCCTATGCACCAAAAGACATTTTTTGGAAACAAGCAAAAAAAATTTTTTACCAGTGTCGTTCATAAGGGGTTAAAGGAAATGTTTTAAGAAAAACTGGTACGCTACTGAATTTTTCTAAACTAAAAATAGTTGTAAAACACCTTGTATATTAAAAAGGTAAATTATTTTTATAACGACTTAACAACCAAAAAGTTTTTAACACACACACACGTACCACATTTTATAAATTTTATTATTATTATTTAGGGTCATAGAAAACGAGTAGCATTTTACCGCTTTTTAGGTTAAAAGATAAATTTACATAGTAACATAGCACTTTGAATAATAGAACTTCCTTTATATTTTACCACTACTTAAAAAATGTATTAAAAAGCTTAAAAAGAGGTCTAAATGTGATAATAAATTTTAAATAGTTTCAGAAATGTGAGTTAAAACAATATTTCAACGAGCTTAAAAAACACACATTTAATATGTATGTTTATCTCTTATAATTGAAAAAAGTTATAAATATCCAAATTTTAAAAATAGTAAATAAGAGTAATTATATAAAATTCTCTAATTGCTTAAAAATGTATATACAGGAAAATTGTTAACCTATACGTATTAATTATCGCTAAAGGTAAACAATGACTGAAAATGAAAAAAAATATGTTTTAATGTTAGGGAGATAACCAATTATTTAAAATTAAATTAACAAAGTGTAACTCCAGCAATAAAAAATGCTTTAAAATGAAAATATTGTTTCAGTTTAAAATAATTACTATTTAATCCTAATTATTTACCATGTTTTTTTTAAACTGATTATCTTAATTATATTAGAAACATTTTACTAACTTTTGTTTCATTTTTAGTTTTGTGATTGCATTGCTGGCCGGTATACTTTTACAAATATGTGATACGATATAATTTATGGACATTTTTAAAGTTATTAGGTAAAATAGCAGTAATGAAAAATACAGGGTGCTTTATTTAAAACAATGCATTTTACTTGGTAACTGAAAAACACGATTGTCATTTTTCTTGTCAAATTTTTAGTCTAAATAAGCGTTAAAAATGCTACTAATTAATTGATTTAAACACTTTTGCATTTTTACTAATACCAAAGTCAATAATGGCAAAAATTTAATTTAAATGATTTAGTATAAATTTAACATATACCTTTTAAATTAAATAAATCAATTGCACAAATATAAATTTTACTATTCACCTCATAGATAATTTAAAATTTTTTTTATCATTTCATGTACATTTGCCATTATAAACTTTTTAATAACCAACCTTACAAAAGGAATTTTAAACTTATATTTGAACTCTAATACATTTATAATCTCACAACCTTACCGCCTAATATATTTTACCTACACTATGAGTAAAGTTCTGTCTACGGTCATTTGCTGTGACTATCCCATAAGAAAAGGGGATAATAGAGGTCGTCATAATCCACAATATATCCAAAACCATTTAAACCACCAAAATTAAGCTCACCTCTGTCCCTAAAATTAAATTACCTTTATCTGCCAGATGCTAGTTAAATTAAAAATGTTTAAACAAAGAAAAACCTAATAATTAAACTCGTGATATGGTTAAAAAGACAAAGTACTTTTATAAATGAAAAAAAATGCTACATTGGAGAACTACCTATTTAAATAACAACTATTCTTACAAAACACATATTTAATGTGTTTCATTTAAAATAAAAACAAAATACATATGCAGGGTATCCTTGAAAGGTGCGGTAAAAATATTGCCACAAATTCCGAAGACTAGAATGTGGTCGGCTTGATGCAAAAAATCACTAAGATACACGGTACAAATCACTCAAAAACAATACGTACAATTTTATAAATTTTCCAAAGCCTTGTCTGGAATGTCGCTAAGAAAATTAAATCATGAAGCAAATTAGATATTAAAGCATGTTTAGAACGTGTAAATGTAAATTATGAAAACATTTTAAATAAATAACTTGGATAAGTAATACTTAAAATATATTTTTAATTATTACAATTGAATAACCATTATTAATCAGAATAATATTTTTATATTAATTTTATTTATAAGTTTGTAGCTAGTAAACAAATAATGGTGACACTTAACTTCTCAATGAGCTTACTCTTTTCCTATTATGCGGACGCCCATGACATTTTAACCACCTTTTAAATTGTTCCTAATTATGTGCTTTAACTGAATCATAAATAAGTAAAGCACCATTGATGGGTTCTTTCAGTTATTTATTTGTTTATGGAGATTCCTCGCCAATGTTGATGCTAACGATTTTTAATTACCGCCATTTCTATATGGCGGTTGCACTTGCACTCGTCGTATGAGAAAAATGTCCATTAGCTCGGCGGATTCATTTAATTCATGGTATTTATTTGGGTATACGACAAATCGAATCGTTTTTGCTACAACAAAATAAAGAAAAACACCAAAAAAAAATTAATAAATAAAATAAGTAATAGAAAACTAAAAATAAACGTTTCGGTGGCAAGTCTGCCAAAATAAACATTTAATGTTAAACGAATTTAAAATATCCTAAGACTAAAACTTGAATTTTAAACCTAAATAAGAGTTAGATTTTAAGCTTTTTTAATTTTATTTAATTTTGCCACCGAAACGTCGATTTTTAGGTCTCTAGTTTCTTGTTTTTTTAAGGGGTTTTTTGGGGTTTCTCATTATTTTGTTTTGGAAAAAATTATCCAATTTGGCGTGTCCCCAAATAAATATTATCAATTATAATTATTTTGGTATAGGATAATGGCAATATTTTTTTATTTTTAATTTTTCCAAAAACTAACATTTTTGACTTAATGAGTTCTTGCATCAAGCCGACAATATAATGATTTAATTTACCTTATTTTAGTTCAAAAGCCACAATATTTGGCTAGGAAAACTTTTGAAGGGTGAGAAATAGGAATTGGCTATCAGTTTTATTGTTTAATCTAAATTTAAAACATTTTTTCTTACGCCACCCTTCATGTAACTAAGTTTTTTTATAGTAATTTTTTAACATATTTTACATAAAATCAAAAAACGTAATTACAGTTAAATAAGCAACAGTTTTAGGGATATCTGGATTTAAAAAAAAAACACAATAAACGCAAGGTCCAAACAATTCAGGTTGTTTTAGAATAAGAAGCTAATCTTTAAGGGTGTAATTCCTTACATGATTTTGATAGAAAATGTTTAAATACCTATACTTGTTATATATGGCTTAAATTTTATGACAAAGGGTGGCAAATTTTACACAAAATAGACTTAAACCACTCTGTACCTTAAAAATTTCGGACTTTGGTTTATTTGAGCTGTTATTTGTAAAATTACTTAAGGATTTTCGCCCTTAAGATTGGCATTTTATTCTAAAACACCCTATATGGCTCAGACAGGTCATAAAGAAGTATATTTTTCTAAATTTAGATATCCTAAAAGTTGCCTACATCAATTTTTATTTGGTATACCTTTTTGATGTACAATATATATAAAAAATAAAAATTTAAATTCTAAAGTAGCCTACAGAGTGGTTCAAAAAAGTCGTTTTGTTTTTTATTACTGCAAGATACCGCTGGTGTGCCCACTAGAGTTAAAAATATTTTTCTAATTCCTTACCTTCCAAAACTTACTTATTGTTAGCCAAATATTGTGACAATACACCCGTTATTAACAAAATTATTTATTAAAAACTAAAATGGGATTAAATTTTTAACACATACCTTCAAAATAATTAACTTTTGAACAAAGGCAAGTTGGTTTTAATTGTCATATTTTAGCCTCAGGCATTTTTTTCGCACCACTTAGAGACACCGTTGTTTTTAGTTTAAATATAAAATAGCCTAAAACTGAAATAAAAATACAGTTTAAATTAAAAGCAAATAATGTTAAACCATGGTTTGTAAAAGAGAAAATTAATATTGGGGCTACGCTATGGTTTTCTAAGATAACTAACTAGGTTTTAAATAAAACATATAATTAAATTTTCTCATGATGCTTTCAGGTTATCTTTAGTCAGCATCTTATCAAAATTTTGGTTTCTTTTTATTTTATAAAAAAGAAAACTAGTCCCTACATAGTAATGTCCCAAGTTTATATGTAAAGGTTAAGAAAACCCATATATTTTTAACTGCACAAAATTACTGATTTGGTAAATTATACCGGTGTCACAAGATTACTATCAAGCCTGTTATTTTCTTGGAAAGTTTTACACAATTTTGATATTTCTGTGAGATGTACGGTTGGAAAGAATGCAAATTTCCAATGTTTCAGATTTTATATGGCACGTCTGGTTTAACCGGAAGTGGTCTCATCTTAGCTATTTTATTTATTCTCGAGGCAACTCCAAAAAAAACATGTACCAATATGTCATACCTCTCTGAATTAGTTTTTGAGAAAATAACGTGTTTACCGCCATTTTTATCAATATGTAAAAAAGAAATGATGGTAAAAAGGCTAATGCGCTTTTTAACATATATTTAATTACCCTTACATCCGTTATTACCATTAAAATACAATTTCAAGTTTTACCGGAAGTACCACAAATGAAAACCGCTATCTTAAGCCCTAAATTTAATTTTGGCAATTATTTCTCAATCTTTAATATAATAATAGTTAAACGCTAGGCTGTTCTAAAATAGTTGAAGGAAATAGATGTTTTAACTTCTCACCGTTATTAACTTAAAAACTTTAATTTTTACAGATAAGGTATAATTAACTAAACAAAAAAAGAAAAAAGAAGTAAGTGTGTGTTACGTTTTAAATTTTAAGCTTGAGATAGTGCTTTTCATTTAAAATATTGAAGTTCTTTATTGTCGAAATTCAAATTTGTGTGGTAGTTTCTTGGTAAAACCGGTAAATTGTATTTTTATGGTGATAGGATGGATATAAGGTTTATTAAACATGAGTAAAAATTACATAAGACATTTTTAATTATTATTTGAATTTAACAGATCAGTGATAATAACTATCACATTTTCAAACGCCATTTTCTCAAAAACTAATTAAGATATGTATACATGTGGTATATGTATTTTCTTGGAATTGCCTGTAGAATTGATTTTAACAAATGTATCAATTTTTTTAAATTTAAAATAGAAAAGTTGAGAGCACTCGGAGTTGAAACTGATGTGACATAAAATCTAAAATTTTAAAAATCTGTGTCCTATCTAACCATACACTTAATCAAAATTTTAAAATTGTGTAACACTTCTTAAGAAAATAATAGGCTTGACAGTAATCATGTGGGCACCCGGTATAACTGTTTTTTTAATTCTATTTGCTAGAAATTTTTATTTTAAATACTAAATACCAAGACTTGAATAAGTTTTTGTACCTTTTAAGTCTACCCAACCAAAAGAAATTAGTTTTTAGTCCAAAGCAAGCGAGCTTTTTTTAAACATTTATGTGAAGTGGAAACTTGTTTTTTTGTGACAGCACGGCAAACATATACATTTATAACAAACTTTTCTTTAAAAGACTAGATGTTATGGGAATAAGAACCATTAAAATATGCATAATATTTGGGTGATGTTTTCAGCAACGTTGCTATTTATTTTTATAAATAATATTTTTATTTTTATTGGGTAATTTAAAATAAACAAAAAATATATAAACGCAATAATAAATGTCCCAATTGTAACCCTAAATATATTTTAATAATAAGAAAAGACTGATAATAAAAAAAAATGTTCGGATGCTCATTTTTACTCTTTTCAATACGTTTTCTTTTCTTTAAAATATATTATCGCTGTAGCAAGAAGGCCTAGGCCAAGAATATTTTTTTAGACAGTCAACTTGTGCCATGCTTTGACGTTTGTCAAAAACTTTTTTTTAATTTTTAACAACCCGTAGTTTAGAAACCAACACTTTTAGAACATATGTTTAAATAAAGTTTTTTCCTTATTTTCTATTGTAGAATTGCCCCGTAAAGTTTGTTGGTTGAGTTACTGAACACCCTGTACGTATGTAGGTAATTTGTTTAAAATTGGTGAAAACTTTGATGTCGATTGGTGCCTAAACGGTTGGGATTATCAACTTTAATAAAGAGTATTTAGGTTTTTGATTGTCTATAAAATGGCCCCAGTTTTGCGATATCTGTCAAAATAAAAAAGTTATGATGTAAATAAATTTTAAGTTTTAGGTAAAGTGTCCTCTGGTGGTATTAAAAAAAAGTACTTTTATTTTCAAATTTTAGAATCTGCATTACTTTAATTGTGTCCTACATTTAAACTAGATTGGTTCAAAAAATAAATGCAATATGGCAAAAAATAAAAATAAAATTGAACTTTTTCATCCCTGTAACTTGGTAACCAAGTTACAGGGATGAAAAGAGATTAAGGGCGCGCTTGTGGCTGCTTCGGTTGTATCGGCAAGCGTCGATCTCCGAAGTTAAGCAGTGAAATGCGCGCCCATAATTTGGATGGGTGTCCGGCAACGGCGGTGTTTTGGGCAACGGCACACGGTGTTCTGCTTGGGGATGCGGACCGAGCAACAACCATCCAAGTTATGGAATGAATGGTGTGTGAATGAGAAGGAGTAGGGGTCAAGGTACAATAAGCCTTTAGGCTGCAGTGCACCACCTAGGGGGCGGTCTTTGGACCTGGGTCGGATACACCGAAAGGGTGAAAAAAAAAAAAAAAAAAAAAAACAAGGAAATTTCGACATTTTGTCAAATGACTTACTATCATTATTTTTTATTGCCGACTGACCCCTTGAAATTTTCTAATGCATTTTCTGAACACCCTGTATAACTTATATATAACTGTATAGCTTGATGTTTTAATAATATTATTATGTTATGACAAACATAATTTAACAATACGGCAAATCTTACACAAAACAGTTTAAACTGATTACCTTTCCTTTATACACCATCGTATATGGACGTTTTGGAGCACAGACCAAACTTTGTAGTAATAAATTGCCACACACTTAAGGTCTGTGCCTTGACATTTAGTACAAGTTAGAGGGTAAAATATACCCTCCCCCAAGATATTAATTGTAAGGAAAAGGTTGACTTTGGGTTCAACAACAATTGATTTGGGATTAAAGCTAAAGGTATTCTTAGTTAAAAACACATGTAGACCTAACCTTAATTTACCATTCTTTAAAAGAAGTGATTGAAAGTCTAGGCAATTATAAAAAAAAAAATCAGACAAGGTAAAAACATTTTTTAAGATGTACTAAGAAATGTCTGCAAGTAGCACATGTGGTCCCACACACAAAAGGAAATAAAATGATATTGAAAAAAATTATTGCTGCCTATCTAGAATAGTTTATAAGACTAACCAAAGCACTTTAAAATAATATGTAAAGTTGTTATATTGATATTTTGCAAATATACAGGGTGTTTTCTAATTCCACTAACAAAACCCCATGGGCATATTCCTAAACCCAAAAATTTTTTTAAACCTGAGTGCTCAAACAGCTTACACTTTTAAATAAACTTAAAACTTTCTAAAACACTTTTTTATTAAAATTTGTTAAACTAGATATAAACGTTATTCAATCAATTATTTGTTGCTGTTGTTACATAATTGCTAACAAGAAATTATTACATTTTATTTTTAAAACAAAAAAATGTTTCTTGTATGGTCCAGGCTTATGCAGTTTGGCAAAAAAAAATTCTGAAGAACTAACAAAAATATGTAAGAATATGAGTACAAAGAAGTTGTATGCTTAGGTGTTTTGAACAAAAAAATATACAAGTTAAAAAAAGTCAGTGGCATACATTTTTTGTCACACGATACACTCTTTATACTGAAATACCTAAGCCGCACTCTAAAATAAATTGGCAAGAGAAATATTTTTTCCAAAATATTTGATATTTGTTTTAATACAACGACAATAAACTTTTTTCAAAAATACAATATTGAGTAAACGAGGACTCTATCTGAAATCTTACTCCTAATACTTGCTTCTTAACTTATTTATTTTCTTAAAATAGGAGAGAAATAGAATTAGAATAACTAACTGCGGTAAGATTTTTTTATGAAATAATATCAAATTGTTAGAAGATTTTTTTTTTTAATATAACAGTACCAGTTATTGTTAAGGGCAGGAATGGCAAACCAATAGCACGCGAGGTGAAATTATGGGCACGCGAGTGGGTTGATATTTTTTAAATTAAACAGCGAGCGGATAGAAGTTTTAGGCAGAAGACCTTTTTTTTCGCTCTTTAACTTAGGACATTCTTTGAAAATTTAAAGTTGATGCTCTTTTTGTGCTCTAAAAATGTTTTACTTACCGACCTAAAAGTATTTCATGGCACGCGTAGGACATCATTTTACATTTTTGTACACAAATGGCACGTTCATACGAAAAGATTCGCCTTCTCCGAATACTATTAGGGTTATCAATCCTTTGCTAACTTATACATATTTTATATTTGATTAAATTTATTTCCTGTGCTAAATACTATACTATGCATTTATTTATTTTTTGAGAAAACCATGACAAGTTTACAATTGTTATTTATATTTAATACATGGTTTTTGCATTAATTTAAAAAGTATTGCTAAGAAAAAACAATAACCTGATTTAAAACAATAACTAAGTTTCTAAGCAAAAATAGTAACTTGAAAAGCAAAAAACAACTTTTTTTTTTGCTTTCAAATACTAAAATATTTTTTGTCCTTGTAAAAACCATACCAATAAACAAGTAATAATAATGTTTGTAAGTTCTATTAGTACAGTTTACCGTGAGTTTTGAACCACGGACCTATTCCGACAACTTAAGAACACAGCGTCACCCAGGAGGATATCCGACTCTTTCTATTGGATGGGGCCAGGGTCTATACATTTTGCATAGCACTTTGTCGTTTTTGTGGGCTACCGCTTGAGTCAAATTTTCTTGCTAAACGCATTCGTCGGAGTGGTTCAAACCATATTCAAAAATGACAATATAAATATCCTAATATCAAGAAAATGTAGGTTTTCAAACTGTTGCGTCATAGCCTAATAAGCTTTTGGGTTATGACTTTTAATTTTATTTTTAGGGTTATTATGTACTTAAGTTTTCAACAGATGTAAAAAAATTTTACTTGGCATTTACATCCATGTTAAAAAATGACCAAAACAAAGTATTTAATGAGTTCAATGCATATGCCCGCCCGACTAAGATAACTATATTGTTTTTAAACCATTGAGCTGTATTTAAACACGGTTAAATACTTTCCGTATATGACCTAACTGTTTAGCAGGAAAATTTAATGGTATTAAAATGTTTTGAACCGTAATAACAAAAAAAATGACTTAAATTTCTGATTAATTTTATAAATAAGTATTTTTGGCCGGACCAGCCACGTTGGTTGTGCGTTCAATGACCAGTGTTAAATTTGGACTTTTTTCGGAAAGGAGTTTAATATTGCCTGGGGAAGGGGGATCTCCTAAAGTATCAAAAAACGTTAAACCCTCAAACAAGTTGAATGGAAAAAAACATATAAAGACCAAACCAACCACTGCTTTTTTGACGTTTTTGTATACAGGGTTTCTCTAAACAAATGCAAAAAAATATAAGGTGATTCCTTGTTTATAATAAAAGGTAGTTTACTTTATAAACGTAATAAAGTTAGAAGTCAACCATTAGGGAGAAATTGCGGTACAAAAATAGGAAAAAAATAACGTTTTTTATTTTTATCTTAAAAACGAAAAGTCTTAAAATAATAAAATTGTACTAAAATATTGATATTAAAGTTACATACATTTTGAAAGTGTGTAAAATTTTTCACGTTTGTTTAGAAACATCCTGTAGAAATTAAAAACTTGAAGAATATATTCGTACCTATAAATTTATACCTAATTTCTTCAAAAGATTTTTTTCGGGGTTGAATGTACCCTCCGGGCCACCTCCTTAATTTAACGCTGCCAAGGACTCAGCGCTTTAACACACCAGGCCATCACCCTACTTTTAGTGAAGGTAGTACATAAGTTTATTTTTACTTTATCAGAATTTAAATTGGAACCTGTATTCATAAAAAATTATATTTAACCCAGATAATAAGTATACACCTTGTTTTCTACAGTTTGTTCCCAGAATTAACGTTTCATTTTTATTTGAAATTATTGTTTTTTTTTCTTAGTATAAAAATATTTTACCATCTTTTTGTTTATTAATATTTATTGTTTGATCCTTGCAATTATGTTTTTTTTAAGTTTAAAGGTATATTCAGTGTGTCCACGCATGGACTTAACTATACCTGTAAAAAAATATTTTTAATTAAAAAAAAGTTATTCTTCCTAAAAATGTTTGCTTTGTCTAAAATGCCAAAAGCTATAATAAAAATTGCCCCATGGTTAGGTGCTTGAAATATTACAAAAATATTATTTTGAAAAATTAAAAAATATGTTTTTGGACTTGCCTAATTAAAAAATTAAGTGTTAACCAAAATATATTTTTTTCAAATATTTTATTTTACTTTTCATATGCATACAATATTAAGTAAGCGATTTTTTTTCCAAAATATAAATTCGTTATTTTGGATTTTTCTGTATAATCGTAGAATAATAATTTTTAACGCTTTTACTTAATTTGTTTTTAGTTATTTAAAAACATATTTTTAAATTAGTACTATAATTAGTGAAAATCAATTTATGATAAAGTGAATAACTTTATTTTTTAGCTTTTATTTTATGCTTAAAAATTTCAGTATACAAGACATACATAACTTAACCTTCTCTTACTTTATACTTGGAAAGTACACCCACCAGCTCTTATGTCAACAAGCAAAACCGCATTTTACCTATTTATTTAGTATCTGGCTAGGCCACTTTCTACCTAATGGAACGATGCACATGAATGCAAGGTATGTTTGTATAATTTAACAGAACATAAAAGAGGTACGAGGAGAATGGTAATTCTGCAAAACGACAAAACTCTTTGCTTTATTTCATATTTATGGAAATCCATAATATTTTATTAAATCCCACCCCTACCCGAGTTAAACCATATTTGACATTGTTTTTATTTTTGTACAAAAGTTAAAATACACCTCCCAACAAAATGATCGCACATGCTCTATTTTTTCATAAGCTCGAATACAAAAATACTTTAATTCGAATGGTCGTATCTCTTTTAATGATAATTCAGTTATCAAGACAATTTAAAAAAAGTTAAAAAAGGTTAGGGTATAACTTTGACGTAATCGTTGTTATTTACAGTTAACAACGCATCCTACAGGGTAAAAAAGTTTTTGCAGAAAAGAATAGTTTTTAATTTCCCCTATTTGTATAGGAGGTAGAAACGTTTTCAAAAACAATTTTAGGTCAACTGATTTTTTGATATGTTGTTCTCCTTCTTCTTCTGGATAAACTCTGGTTGCGTTTATTAGTTTGCATCCTACCTGTACAGGTAATAATCCAAGGTTTTGAAAGTTTTTAAGAAAGCTTTTTTAAATTCTTGTTTTTTTACTATTGCTAATTATACAGTCGTCCTCATCCAGGACTAACCAGTTATTCCAAACTGTTTGGTATATTTTGATGAAACTTAAAACGATAATATATGACCAAGGTCTGCATTTTTTGACAGCTGTAAATGTCCAGATAACAGCTCTAAATGTCAAGGTAACAGATGGACGCCAACGCAACGGCTACCACCATATTTTGTAATCACATATTTTATTATTTTCTTTTAACACCACATTATATAGAGCAATTAAAACCTATTTAATGTTTTTATTTTTTTTAATCACTTGTAGCATGTATTGTTACAAAAATAAAAATGGTTAACCCAAAGTTAAAACTGGACCTTTTCTTAATATCTTCAGTTTTCAATGGTCTTACTAATTTTATTATTAAAAAGATATGACCATTAAATTAAAAGCATTTTTCTACTGAAGCTTATAGAAAAAATTATCGCACATGCTTAAATTTTTTGGGAAGTTTATTATAACTTACTAGGTTAAATACCTTACGTAAAAATGGTATTAAGGTGTATTTTTTTGACGATATTTATCCTTATATTACAATATTTTGTGTACCAAAAACCGTACAAATTAATAATAATAATAGTAATAAAATAGAGGCCTAGTGTTAAAGTAAACAATCTCCATTTATACTTTTAATTAAAAATGTTTTTAGCTCTGAATTTAAATATAATTAATATTTACTTTTTGATCCGTGACTATATCTATAAGAGAGTATTTAAACTTAAAAAAAAATGCATTACATTCAGCATACAGTGAATACCAAAATAGGTGTTGCAAGAGGAGAAATGGGCAAATTATTTTTAAATTTTAAAGCAAAATTTTGGGAAAAGTGGTGGCATGGTGCAAAACTAATAAATACAAAATTTTACTTAAATTGTTATTATACAGGGCAAGCTATAACTAAAAATATGAAAAATGCGCAGGAACTAACTACTTTTATTTTTTAAATAAAACAAAATTAATTTAGTAAATGTTGTAGAGAATTAAATTCTATTGAAAAATTTAAAGTTAAAGAATAAGAGTAGCAAAATATGTAATTGTCAATTTTTCACATTATGCATTACAACTTAGAGCAAGAGAGAGCAAAATAAAAAAGAAAAATAATTTTATATTTTTTTAACCATTTGCTGCTTTAAGCTAAGAACTTAATAACTAGTAATGCATAGTATCAAGAATTTATAAAAATATATATATTTTTTTACTTCAATTTTTTAAATTCAAATTTTTACATTAAATTTAATTCTTCAAAACATTTACTTATAAAAATGTTTAATTTTTAAAAATAAAGGTACTTCACTCTTGGTCATTTTTCATATTTTTAGTTATATCTCGCCCTGTATATTACCAATTAAAGTAAAATTTTGTATTTATAAGTTTTGGGCCATGCGACCGGTTTAAAAATTCAAAAAATTTTTGGTTCATTTGTCCTCTTGTAACACCTATCCTGGGACATACTGCATACAGTATGTCCACTGATTGACTTTATAATAGGATAAATGAACCAACAATTTAAATGTTCAAAAGCGTCGTATATGACAACTGCTTTTGCTTTAAAAAAAAGATTTACGTTGGGAAATTTATTTTGTTTATAATAATAATTTATTAACAAAAATGGAGTAACAAAAATCTTAACGGTAAACTAATTAATTGTGTAAAAATTTTACCCCAAAAACTTTAAAAACATTATTACCTAAAGTAACAAACAACAATAATTTTTACGTTAAATTTAAGCCTTTTAGCAGGGAGCTCGAATTTGTTTTTCATGGATATCTTTTATTTACCTGCATACGTAAAAATTATTGTTGTTTGTTACATTAAATAATAATGCAATTATAAAACCTTATTGAAAAGTTCTTAGAGTAGAATATTCTCAAAATAAATTAGTTTACTGTTAAAATAGGATTGTTTAAAATAACATGATTACTTTTTTCATGGCCCACTTTCTAGCCAATATCTTAAAAAGGCCTAAAAAAATTATAAGGTAACATACATTTTGGAAAGAGTATTTTTTAACCATTTTAATACTTAAAAAATATACATCGTAAATCAATTAAAATTTACAAAAATAAATGAATAAATTCAAAAGTCAAAGTCAAAAATGCGTCGTAGAAGAAAATAAAATGCACACCGTAGAATCTGTATAAAAAGTTACGGTAAAATTTTTTAAATGGAATTAAAAAAATCTATGATAAATTAAAGAAAAAACAAGAAATTAAGAACACGCTGTAGCGAGTTAACGACGCAAGATTTTAATAAAATTGTGGTTTTCACCTTACCAAGTTTGGTATAAAATTTGAGCCTCGTAAAGGAAGGACAGTTTTTGCAAAACATGCAGAAATAAAGGTTTCCTATAAAGGCGTTAAATTTGTCCCACCCTGTACACGTCGAAACTAGCCCCCTCAAATATGTTTTAATGCATAACATATTATTGTATAATATAATATTTGTATTTTTAGGCCATTATTTTTTTAACATTATTCAGGTTTAATGTAACTACAATATTTAAAACTCAAGCGTAAAAATCACATCCTTAAATATTCTATATAGTAATTAGCACAGTTTTTTTACTGAGTTACATTTCTTAAGTATTAATAAAAAAAACAATAGTTATTTAAGATAAATAATAAAAAATAAAGTACCCACGATTTTTTTATTTAATTATGGTTTTATAACTATAGGTCCTGATTTTAATTCTTATTGCGTAAAAATAAAATTACAATTGACACTGTGTATACTATTAGGAATACCAAATAAAATTATCGTGACTTGTTTATAGTTTGTTTTTTATAAAGATCAAGTAATTCAGTTCATCAACAAAAAAATCTAACTAACTAAAAATATTTTTAAAACGTTACTTATTAATATTAGTCATTGTTTGTCCTAAACAATATTTTTTTAGGTGTTGCGTAGAGTTAAGAATGACCCTGTATATACTTTTGCAGATTCAGTATATTCAAAATAGTTGCAAGATATTTATTTAAATAAAAGTTAGATTTAAAATTTTTGTATATTTAATCGCGACTGTGATTATTAAATGATTACAGTAGCGGTGATAAAAATTATTATCATTTGTAAATTTTACAAACGATAATAATTTTAGAAAACATAAACTGGATTATTTTATTATAAATATACATACAATTTTTAAGATTTAAAATCATAAAAAAGAAATCTAAGTGGTCTTGAATTTCAAACGGTAAAACTAAATCCAAATAATTAAAGCAATAAAATTTAACGTAGGTTTATTAATGCAAAAGTACATATTGTATGTTAAAGTTCATGTTTTTTTCTAACTTGAACTGCATAATCTAATATGCATATTTATTTTTAGAAATCCTTTGAAGGATTTAAAGTCTAAATTTAGAATTTCTTTTAGTTATGTAAACTTTGTAATTAAACAGCTATCTGGAAAATTTAATATTTATTAACGAACTTTGCTTTAAAGTTATTTTACTGCGAATAAGGTATAAACTCTTTCATTAGAGTAAACTTAAAATTTAGGTTTTAAAAAGAAGGATTAAAAATACAAACCTTGGGCTATTTTACCATTAATTTGGACATTCGCTACCTAATTTACATTGTTGTTAGTTTAGTGGACAAATTTATTTATACTTACTTTATTTTATAAGTTAGGTTTAGTTTTTACCCTTACACATTTTAAATTAAAATATTGTTTTAAATTATTTTTTATATTAATTAATAAAATATAAATATTTGTTTATTCCATCAAGGAACTTTTGTTTTCTTTTTAACAAATGGCTATAAAACGTATATAGTAAAGTATCAGAAAAAAAATACCAAAGAATCAGTGCTAAATAAACTAGTTGAACTTTTTAGGGCTAAATGAAATAAAATGTATTTAAAAAAAATTATTAAATTAAAAACTACAGGTTATCTGCAATCCAGCTATCCCACCTAACCTTATTTACATTTTTTTGATGAGAAGCACTTTTTGAGTTAAGCTGTAGAATAACGTAACCTAATTAGTACTTTATTGGTTTGCCTTTAGTGAATCTGTTTTCTCCAACATATCAACAGACCGAGATCCTTACTACTGAATGTTAGCTTTTTACGTTTAAAGCTAAATTTCCTACAACTGTCAAAAATGCCATTTATGTTTTAATATTAATGCAAAAGTTTTTTTTAACACGCAAATATTTTAACTACTCTCTTCTGGCTACTATCGATAGAAAAATAATGACTTTTACTAAAATTTAAAAATTTTAAATCAGGATACCCAAAATATAAAACTAGAAAATATTTGCGAAGTTTTAAAAATAATTAAAAAAAAAAGTATATAATATTTTAGCACTTAAATATTATATTATAATAATATAAAATTTTAATATACCGTATCCATTAGAACACAAAGAAATATTGTAGATTTAATTCTGCGTATTCATTTAGCTTAACTAAATATATATTTGTTTTATTTTATTACGCAATTTCATGAAGATACAGTATGTCCACAAATGAACTTTACAATGGGAAAAATGAACCAAGAATTAAAATGTTTAAAAAAGTCGTGTTTGAAAACTGCTTTTACTCTTTTAAAAAACAAGATTTACACTGAGAAATTTCGTTAGTTTTGCACAGGGGCTCCAGAAAGTACAAAAATGTAATAATTTACAAAGAGAAAATTACCTTTATTTTTAATATTTCATAATTTCCTATAATTTTCCATACTTTCTTATAATTTTTAATATTTTCGCGTAATTTCCCATAATATTTAAAATTTCTAACAATTTCTCATATTTTTCCATAATTCTCAATAATTCTCAATACTTTCTCATAATTTCCAAATAAATTCCTATAATATTTTTTAAATAAATATCTAGCTCAATTTAGCCTTTAACACTAAAGTTTTATACTAAAAATTTTTATTTGCGTTTTGTCAAATATAAAAAAAAACACTAAAGCTGTCTATAAGTATAATTCTTTAATTATTTTTTAATATCAAGTCGCTTTCCCAAAGAAATTTAACCCAACATTAATTAACAATGTAAATAAATACTAAAACTAGCAGACAACTACCTACCTATTTTTGTTTTGTTTTTTATATACATTATTAAAAGTGCAACTTTAGACATTTATTAAGGCTTTTTGCGTGCTCTACGTTAGATTAAGTGTAAAACAACAGGAAATTATAGAATATTTTAGGTTAAAAAGTGATAGTGCAAAATTGCACATAAATATTTTAAACGGTTATTTAAATATGGACAGAATAAATAGTTCAAAACACACACATTATGTATTTAAATATTTTTTCCAATAATAATGCCGCAATAATTCTATATATTTCCCAATAATTCCCCATACTTCCCTATACTTCCCCATACTTTCTTATACTTGTTAATACTTCTCCATACTTCCCTATACTTCCTCATACTTTTCCATACTTCCCCATACTTTCCTATACTTGAACATACTTCCCCATACTTTTCCATACTTCCCCATACTTCCCTATACTTCCTTATAGTTTCCCCATAAATTCTCATAAAATAGCTAAATTTAGCGTTTTATAATAATAAAAAAATACAGTTTAAAAGGTATACAGTGCGGTCCATTAAATGTGCAATAGGGTGAAACAAAAAACATTTTTTTTTATCGTTTTCGGATAATTTTCAGAATGTGCCTCTGAATGTAAAAAACCCGTGTTTAAATCTGAACTCTTTAACTTTGAATCTTCAGAACCCTCATTGGCTCTGAAATTTTCTAAATATCTTATTTTTATTGATTTTTTCGAGTAAATTAAAAAATCTAATACATATTTTACGTAATGCTTACAGCCTAATATGTTTATAATGATGGTTTAAAAATATTTTTTTAAATATTATCTAATTTGTATGTTCGAAGGTTGGTTTCACCAACTGCCCGCCTGGCCAATTTTCAGTTAAATATAGCGCGCTGGTAATAATGTAATTTGGCAACGTTTACGGCGGTACTGGCGGTAACTTGCGTTATTAAAGGATATTAGAATGGTGTCTAAAAACAATTAATTATAAAAAATAAATTAAATGCGGTTCAAGAGAGCTACAGTGTATGAACGCAAGGCTTGCTCAGTTAAAATGCGGATACTAGAAGTATTCTTTAGTAGTTGAAAATATTACACCAATAATTGCAATATAGGTATAAAAAGCTTTGGGGAAAAACATATAACTGTTCTGGGTTAAATCAATTGAAAAAAAAACTTTTCCAATTATCTAATTTTGCCATATTATATTATTATCATTTTTGAGGCTTCGGGGATGGAAAGTTCATTAAAATGAAATAAAAAAATCTTTCTTTTAAGGAAGATTAAAGTTCCGTTTAGAGTAAACAGATACCCTCACATTTCCCTCTCAAATCCACAGCAGTTTTATTGATCCAACTCCTTTCAAATCAGATAGGTCAAATGTTTCTTTCAGAAAAAAGAAAACAAGTTTTTCTATAAAAAAAAGAGTCGGTCTCTGGTGTAATTGGTAAATACAGTTCATCTGATACAGTAATATGTTTTTTCCTAAATGCATTATTATAATACCTTTATCGCAACTAATAATACAATATTTTTGACCACCAAAAATACTTTTAGTATCTGCATTTAGCTGATACAGCCGTCCAAACCTTGCGTTAATACACTTGAGCTCTCCTGATCTGCATTTAATTTATTGTTTATGATAAATTGTTTTCAGACACTATTCTAATATCCTCTAGTTAAGTAGTTTTTGCCAGTATGACCATAAACGTTTCCAAATGCCATTATTACCAGCGAGCTATATTTAATCGGAAATTGGCCATAGGCAGGCAGTTTTAAAATGGTTAAAGAAATCTTCAGACATACAGGGTGGTGCGATTTCGACTGTTTTAACAGAAAACTCGTATTTCCTGACCAGATATAAAAAAATTAACAGACGTGTCTTGGGCTTGATTTTCAAAATTAGGTAAATGGTGAAAACCGCATCCCGAAATCTCTATCAGTATCCGAGATATAGGGTGCTTTTCATTTTTGGCTATTTTGAAAAAAATTAGTAAGTCCGTCATTTTTGAAAAGTTTAAAAGCGCTTGTGCAAAATTGTACTTAAATGTATTAAACGGTTCTTTACATATGAACAGAATAAATCATAAACACAAAGATTATGTATTTTAATTCTAATTTTATAAAATCAATAATGCCTTATTCTTCTCCATATTTCCCATTCTATCTTATTCTTTTCCTTTCTTTTCTATACTTCCCTATACTTTTCCATAATTCCCAATAATTCCTTATACATCCTTATATTCCCCAATAATTTCTCAATAAATAGCCAAATATAGCCTTTTATACTAGAAAAAAAAATTACAGTTTAAGGGTAGTTATACAGTGTGGTTCATTAAATGGACGGATGTAATTTCGATGCAGAAGTAATTATGCAAATTTTGCAACGGGTAAACTCGACGCACTATCAAAGGGTTCATGGTAATAATGCAAGTATTATTAACGCAGAATTTTTAGGCTATTTGTACCTGCAGAGGGGTGAATTTAAACCGATATTGAATAATAGTGTGTATTGGTCTTAGGTTTAATCAGAGAATAAAAAATGACTTAGGTAACCACAACTAACCATAACCATATTAAGTAACAAAATACCAAAATCCAAAGACAAAGGATAGGTGGGGGTCATGGTTAATTCTGGTTAATTAAATATATATTTTTTAAATTTCCTAATTAATCCTTGCCTATCGTATTTTCGGACCATTTCTCTGGCATAGGTAAAGTGGATTATTATGCGTCGGGATTACCACCGCCCTGGAATTGTGTCAAAGCATAAGTATAAATGTAATCTGAAAGTATACAATTCGTCATACAGAATTTTTCTAAAGGTCTGTACGTTGACAAGATACATGGTTTCAAAGTTTCCGTTTAATCTAGATTATTTTTAAATATTTTTTTAATAATGGAAATTTCCTTACAAAATTCGGTATGAATTGGTTTTTAAGGCTAAGGAATCAAAACCTGCTGACGTTTTAAAATGTAGAGGGAGGCACTTGCAATCCTTTACTTATGTTCAAAAAGCCGCAACTTTTTGTGCCTTTGTATATTATAGCTCTAGTGAAAAATTTATGTTCTTTCATATTTTCTAAACAACAAAGGTATACTTAGTTAACGCTACCAGTAACTGTTTTTAAGATATTCCAGAGTAAAAGCTCTATTTTAAATACAAAAAAGTGACCTATATTCATTCACCCCTTATTTAGGCCACCCAGGTTTTCATTAAAGCTCTGTAAAAAATGCTACCATAAATTTCCTGCGCTAAAATAAAACGATCTAATGCAATTTACCTAAGTTGATCACTTGCAAGATACCAGGTGTCAACGTAATAAATAAAATAAAAACTTTATAACCCTGTATCTAGCAAACGATCAATTTTTCAATTATGCTAAATTTTATTACATCGTTGTATTTTGGCCCAAAGAATGAGATAAAGCATGAAGGAATAAAATAAAACATTATTGTACGAAATAAAACGTTAAGTTTAAAATACCTTAATATATTTTTTTGGTGGGGCCCTAAAATACCAAGGCAAAAAAAAGTTATGACAATGTACACATAAGCAAAGGACTGAAGGTGGCTCCCTCTACATTTTACAACAGAAACGTAAGCAAGTAATTATTTTGGTTTTTACTCCTCAAAGCTTTTTTGCCCTTTTATATTTTTAAGGATAATAATAAACCTTAAGGATCCCCCGGAAAATATTAAAATTCCCCATCCCCCACCCCTAAAAACATGTCCGAATTCAACACTGCCACCGCCGCATTAAATGTGCAACACATGGCAAACGGTTTTTTTTTGCATTTTGTCATATTATACAGTAATAGAAAAAATTGACCAAAAATAAAAATGTTTAAGAAAGTCGTGCTTTTACCAAAGATTAATAATAGTTTAACAAGATCAGACAGTCAGACAAGGCAAATAAAATATGACAGAGATAGAAAAGGCGTCCCTGTTAAAGGGACAAAGCACGTGGCTCGGCAATCATATTACTATGCGACGTTCGTTACATATATCTATCTTTGTTTACCTTGGGTCGTCTAACAAAGAACAAGTAGTGCGAGTAGGTACCTGACTCTCGAGGGTTGATCGAGTTTTAAACGACGAGACAATCATATTTTATATTTTACCTTGTGCTTCGTGTGGTCATAGTGGCAACGTAGGAATTTTTGTGCAAGTAGAAATTTGAAATTAGTTTTGTGTAATTATGGAGAGTAAAGATAATAATAGGCGTTGTAAAAACTGGTGCATTGCAAGGGAATGCAAAGCTTATACCTATGTAGTTATTTTTACCCTTAGCAAAACTCCTCTTACTCCTCTCCAATGCATTTTAAAAATTATAAACAATTTAGTTTAACTTCTCTTTTCAATACAGTGTAGAGAAAAGAGTTTTTTTAGATGCTCCAGCTAGTACAAATAACTATTACTTACCTAAGGACAACCTTTTTATTAATAATTTTATAAAAGAACGTTATTCTTTCTGCATAGTTTAAAGCCTAAAAATAAATCATGCTTAAAAACTGGCAAAACAGCGAAATGTTACACAAACGCTTAGGGCCGTACGCAGATAGTAATTTTGGGGAGACAACAGCCAAAAAAGCCACAACTAAAAAAAAATGGAAACCAGATAAGTAAACAAAGCGGCCTAGGCTTGTTTTTAACAAAAAAAAGGCCTTTACGTAGGCGCTACTTTAAGCAAAGAATCCATCTTTAAGGGGTCTTTTTGGGCTCCTTGGGGGAGAAGGGGCTTTAAATTAGGACAATTAGACCAAATTTAACTTGTTTGTTAATAGCGTTTTTCTCGGGATACAAAAAAGCTTGTGTGGCATGGCCGAAACTATCTTTTTGTTAATCTATATATATTTAAAACGCCAATTTTTTTAGCAGGTCTCTAAAAGAGGTGTACTGCAATAATTCACATATCTTTTTTCCTATGTTTTTTAAAAACCAATTTACAATACTATATTTATTGTCTTATTGCCTATCTTTTTCTATAAAAACTAATCTTTTTTGTTAATCAAATTTTCTTAACAGGATAGTAAATAAATGAAAAATGTTCAACTGCAAAGATACCACTTTTTTGAAAAACGTTTGTTTTGGCAGAAATATAAAAAAGATAAAATATTTAGATTTTGCTGTGGCCGACTTACTGGTGTATCTTAAAAAATTAGCGGACACATAACGTGTTTGTCATTACCAGCGTTTATTTCCCTTAATCCTTATTATACCTATTTTACCTCTTTTAGAACAAGCAATGAATATTCACTGGTAATGTAAGAAAACTGTGCAAATTTTTATTAGATGTGATGCCAAAATGTCGCCACAGTTCAAAATAATTGTTTTTTTTGCAATTTACGATAACTGTGGTTCAGAGGGACGCATTTTAAAAAACAAATGTTTATTAAAAGAAAAGTCCTATTTTAATCTAAATAATATTACCCTAAAATATTTGAAGCAAATTTAGAAACATCCTGTATACCTTTCAATATTAATGTGGCTTTATTTAATATCTTACACAATATTTTCATATCATTATATAAAGCAGAGCAAATAAAGACGTTTTAAATCCCAACTCACGTAAAAATATTAAACTGACAAAGAAATGGCAAGCCATAAAAATTTGCAGTATCAATATGGCTTTATTTTATATCTTACACAATATTTTCATATCATTATATAAATCAGAGCAAATAAAGACGTTTTAAATCCCAACTAACGTAAAAATATTAAACTGATAAAGAAATGACAAGCAACACAAATTCTTTAAAAACCAACGTAAGCAAGTAATGCCGGCAACATTGGCGCGTCCGACAATATGGCTCAAGGCCAATGGGAGAAGTCGGCGAAATCCTTTGAAGTTTCGTCGAGTATCATCTCTTGTTAAAATATATTTACTCTTTGCTTTTACTTTAAAATAAACAGGATTTGCGTTAAGAAATTTGTTTTGTTTTTGTACAGGAGCTTCAAAAATTACAAGAAAGTATAATTTTAGTAGGAGAAAATTGCTTTTTATTGCGATTTATTTTAAAGTAAGTAAGTATTTAGGTATAGCGGAAAATATGAATAAATATTCCGAAAGCTTGCAACCTCAATAATCTGTCAAGCAATATCCAATTTTACAAAATACCCGGTTTTTGTCTTTTCATTAAATCCGCAATTATTTAAAAATCGATTAATCAATATTCAAAGAACCGGTTTTCGGTTTTGGTCAAAACCTCTTTTGGTATTAGCCGCGATTAACCGAAAACCGATTATACTACGAAATGGTTTTTGATTTCGAATACCGGTTAATCGGTATTTGACAATTGGTTTTTAAAAACTGAAAACCGGTTTTCGGTTTTAGCCAAAACCGCGGTTAACCCACATACCTCTAAAAAGAACTATAATACTTACTAGTTTCTAAAAATGGCAGTTTATGCGAACACCAGCTTCTAGTGACTTTTATATCGCGATATTGGGAACAGTCACTTACTTCTGTTGGCAACATCGTTCGAGGTCTGCATCCGCAATGTCATTTAACAGATGATCACCAAACATAAACAAACAAGTTCTGTGGTTTTTATTATTTTATGGTTTTACTTTGCTTTTCGGCAGTGTTCTGACTTTAAACTAGTTAAATTATAAGATAAATTGTTTTTAAGTGCTTTAAACAATGGTTTATTAGTAAAACTTTCAAAGTTTACCTTTATGTGTATGAGACCAGACATCATTCATTTGATATTTTTATTTGCTTTAATGCTCCAAGCGACTGATTTGTAAACAATTATTATACATTTTGTATATATACGCCCATTTCTTAAAATGAAAAAGTAACAATCTAAGTGAAAACTTTGATAAATCCATATCCATAATATAAGATTTTATGGTTTCCGTAAAACTAGTTTGACACAAAAAGTATGGTTTGCAGCTTCCTGCAGGAAAGATTGTTTAAGCTGTGCTACTAGAAGAGTTTGTTTCAGATGTTTTGAAAGAAATTTGCAGCAAAAACTTAGCTTATCAGTCAAAAAAGGGTCCAAAACTGAAAATAAATTAGAACCAGAATACAACCTTAATTTGCTCCAGTTAAAACAGTTGCCATCAATTAAGGAAAAGGCTGGCTTGGATATAGCCATTCAAAGAAGATTTATTTTTGAGATATACACATAAAATTGAGTAACACTTTATGGCTCTTTTTAGTACCTCCGGCATTAGGCTATTGCTCTTGAGCATCAAGATGAATCAAATATCTGAACTTTTAATAGTGCACATCAAAGTAAATTGGGTAAGCTTTATTTACAGCAAATTTTAAAAATTATAATAAATATTGAGTATACTAATTTACTTAATATTTTAGATTAAATATGGATCCAAGTGAAAAGGCTCTGGAAATTTCACAAATAAAAGAACAAAATTTATAATTAAGTACTGAAGTAGCTATCTAGTGCAAGTAAAAAACAGCTGTTAAAAAAGAAATAAAAAAAAGACAGGTTAAAAAATTACAAAATTGAAATATTCGTACCGTATGGTCTGTGGAAATAGTATCTCAGAGTATACCATGTATGCAGCAGGTTATAAAGCATTATGCTTACTTTTAAAAAAGGATACCAGATAATTCAACATTAAAACAGAAACATGTCATATATCCTTAAATAAAACCATATTAAATCATTGTGTTTTTTCCCTTTTACCTTTCCATATTTTTTTAGTTTAAATTGATATTTAAAACTTATTCCATTTCATTTTCAAGTTAAAAGATAGAAAAAATACCCAATGTAAATTATGTGCAGTCTACACTTCCTATGGGAAGAAAATATTAACCTTAAAAAATAACTTAAAAATATATAGCGTGTCTACTTAAGTTCGCACTATATAAAAAACTTTTTCATTATCAATTTTACCAAAAAAGTAATTCTTTATAAAAAGTTCTGCATGATGTAAAACCTTAAATGCAATCATCAGATAATAATTTTTACAGTGGTATACGAGATACGTCAAAAAATATAGATTTTGTTTAAGGGAAAAGTACCCTTATTTTTCATAATTACGAAAATTTTTATAAGGAAAAGATATTTAGATTTAAAAAACCATTTAAATATGCAAACTTGTTCATTTCAGGAAAAAAAGAATTCATTCATTACATTTAATTTTTTTTTATTAGTGCATACTATGGTGACATGCATTCTTATTTTGAAATCTAATTTTTAAAAAAGCTGTCAAAACCGCCAAAAATTCACAGAAATGCTTGTTATCGCAGAAAAAAATGTTAAAAAAGTTTTTGCACTTTACTCAAAACTCATTTGCATATTGTTTGAAAGGTTGTTTTAATCCTGAACATTTTTTCCTTATAAAAATTTTTGATATTATGAAAAATAAGGATACTTTCCTCTTGACAAAAATTCATATTTTTTAACACACCTCGTATACCACTGTAAAAAATTGGAACTGAATAATTGCATATTAGCTTTTAGACCATGCAAAACTCTTACAAAGAATAACTTTTTTTCATAAAATTAATTATACAAAATTTTTCCAAATGGTGCGAACTTAAGTAGACACGCGTATAATAATGTTGTAAAAAACAAAAGTATATAAGTTCTTTTAAGCTAATCATAACATTTAAACTGTAAGTGTATGTTAATCAGGCATTAAAAATAATCAACTAGTGAGGAATTTTTAATAACCACTTTTGTATTACATTTGCTAAAAGGGAATTTTACAAATAATATTAAGTCTTGAAATCAGTGGGATTATTTATTGTTTTTTGTTTGTGTCTGTTTCGCCTGTCTTTGACCTGGAGCGTCTTTTCACTAAATATCTTTTTGCCTATTTTTCTATTGTCTGAATTCTTCACTTAGGTGACTTCTTATCCCAGTATCTACTTGTTGAGGAAGCTGAAATATCAAAAAAGAAAAAGTGCTTAGATATGTCCACATATCGTCGGTGCGTGCCTTAAATCTGATATGTGACATGCTTATCCTGTGACATATATTAGGTATAGCAATCGCACTGACGATATGGACTTTACAATAGGAAAAATGGACCAAAAAACGTAAATGTTTGTGTATGCCAACAGCTTTTGCCTTTTAAAGAAACAAACTTTACGTTAAAATAGTTGTTTTGTTTTGTACAGGGGCTCCAAAACCTACAAAAATGTGAAAATGGACCAAGACAAAACTGGCTTCATTTTTAATTATTCAGCAAAATGTCAAATAAAAAAGAGAATTGAATAAGAATCCAATATCTAGAATTTTACATAAAATAAATAATGTTATTTTTTTGTATCATTTACCTAGTTCTAATAATCGATATAATTAATGTCGAACTTTGTCAATATATTTAAATAAAAAAATGTAAAATCAGGTAAATTATGTAAAATTGTTGTAAAACATAAATAAAATAAATGATACTAAAAAATTGTTTATTTGCTTAGAAATTCTAGATTTAGGGTCCTCTTTCAATTCTAAAAACCTTTTTTATTTGACATTTTGCCGAATTATTAAAAATAAAAGCAGTTTTGTCGTGGTACATCACATTTTTATAATTTTGGAGCCTCTGTACAAAGTATAACAAATTTTTCCAAAGTGAATCTTGTTTTTTTAAAAAGAAAAAGCAGTTGCCATACTTACACGACTTTCTGTAAAATTTAAATTTTTGGTCCATTTGTCCTATTGTAAAGTCCATCCATGGACATACTGTATAAAACTGGCAACCAGATTTTAAATAGAGACTATTTTAGTCATTATTTTTGTAAATTTTAAAAACTGTAGGTACCTACAGACTTACATACAGCAATATACCATTTTTTTAATTAAAATCAAAGATTACTAATTTACAAAATGAAAAGAAGAGTAATTATTTTTACTTACCTAAAGTTGTCAAAGGTTGTTCAAAATGATATTTTCTTTTGTCAGATATAACAGTAGGTAGATTTTGGGAGGGCAATGCTGTGAATTTTAGCCTTTTACGGCGTCCACACTGCACAAAATCTTGAGGCAAGAAATGTGCAGAACATACTACATTTCTACCATATACCTGATCGGGATTTCTTTTAACCGCTATAAGCCATTTCCTCCTTCTATGAGGACTTGTTGGTAGTCTTTAAAAAAGATAATTTCTAGGTATTAATAATTTTCATTTGTTGAAGTTTGGGGCGCTGATTACGATTCTGAAGGATTTTTTTGTTGTACACGTTTTGTCTTCGAGATATACATACATCTTTAAACTTAAAAAAACCAAATTTACCCTATTTTCACTATATTTCTCCTTCTTTTGCAAGCAATTTTTGACATAAAGCTAATTTGGCACTAAATATTTAATTTCCACCTCTTAGAGTCCCATTATTCTTTTTTTTCCCTTTTTTCCATAAAAATGTTAAGTTTTACTGAAAGGCTTTGCAAAAATGGTTAAAATAAATAAAAAAATGGATTTTTAAGAGGTGGAAATCAAATATTAATTGTCAATCTAGAGAAAAACTCAAGAATTGTCTGCAAAAAAGGGGGAATATGCCAAATTTAGGTGAGTTTTCAATTCAAGTGTGATAATTGATATCTCGAAAATAAATTGGACAAAAATTCTTTTTAATTCGTGAGCAGCGTACACCAAATCTTAATAAAATCGGCGATGCGTCCGGTTTGTAAATAATTACCAAATCTAATAATACCATGTTTTTTTACTTACTGGTGAAACGTAACATCGCATCCTTTGTTGTTAGAAGTATTAAAACAACTTTGCACTAAACAGCGCGTCGGCATTGTTCAATAATTAAATGTTTTTCTGTAAATCACTTTTAATAAATCACAAAATCGGCAAAAATGGAATTAAAATTCCAAAAACACAAAATATGCCACAATCTGAATGACAGAATTGAGAATAACGAGTGACAAGTGACAATGTTGCCAATAGTAGTAAAAGCTAGATTAAAAAATAAAATTACTAGAAGCTGGTATCTGCACGATCCGCCGTTTTATTTTACAGGCTTTAAATACGGGTAATTTATCTAGTTCTTTTTTGAGGGTGTGGGTTAACCCAAAAACGGTTAACCGTTTAACTAAAGAACCGGCTTTGGTTGTCAGCACTACTTTATACCCCTATATCTTACTAAGATAGACTTTTGACCCGGTTTTTATAAAACACACTACCGTTTTATTTTAAACAAGTTATTACCTTCTAAAATGTTTAACATGTTTTTTAAACACCCTGAATAAAAAACCCCTATTTAAACTAGGTTGTTTTTTAAACTTTACTTTAAGCGCAAGCCACATGGATCCCTTGTTTTGTTTCTTTTTAACCCTTAAATTCTAATTACGAAGATGAAAATTAGTACTTAATTTTGGAATTAAAAAAGGTATCATTATTTTTACGCTTGCCTTGTTTACTTATTTCCAGATTTTGACGACAGAATTTTTTAGGAAGATATTTTGCAATTATTTATTTAGGACAGCAAAGTAACGGGTGGAACGACAGCATAAAATAAGACAATTTTTAAAACCCTTTCGACTTTTTACGCCCTTATTTATAAATGCGGGTGTTTTTGATACTTTTTGCCCTAGGGCATAAAAGTGCAACTTTACGCCCGGTCGTGAAAAAAATATTTTTGTAATGACATATGACAGCATATTCATTAACTTTTACTATAATATGCCATTTAATATAGTTATAAAACAAGCATAAGATAGTTTCTCTAAATACAAATATATATTTACCACATATAAAATAAATAGCAGTATCATGTTTTTAGACGAATTGTATCAAACAGAAAAGTTATATTTAGATAATCGACCCATAAATATTAAATTTTAAATTTGTTTCTGGTTTGACCTATGTAGGGGAACCTGGCCTAAAATGGCATACTCAGGTAAAATAATACACTTCATAATTTTTGAATTTCCTGCCTTAGCAGCGACATCTTACATGTGTTAGAGCGTGTAATATGATCACTGCATTTAGTATCAAAATTACCGTACAGGTGCATGACCCTGATTTTTTTGCACTACATTTTAAGTACAAAGTTCGATTCATTAACCGCAAAATAATTCCATTTAGTTTGGAGTTTGTGTATTTTTGCAGAGTTACATAGTTTTGTTTCAAATTTTGTTACTTTTTTATTTAAACAAAATAATTTGGCTATGTTTATTTATAAACATAATTACTATAGGTATAATAGAACTCTCAAAATTTAAATTTGTTTGCTAAATTATCGTTTTTGGGTAAAATAACATACAGGTAATAGGTCTAAAATGACGTACTATTTTAACGTGTTCATTAACGTCAAAAACTTTTTTATGGTTGATCGTAGATGGGAGGTTGATTGATAAATATCTACCTACATGCCAAGGTTGTTCAAAGTGGGCCCATGCTAAATGCGTTTAGTTTTTCCTAGAACAAGGATGTTTTCCGTGAACTTTATTGTTGTATTAAAATAAGATTAAAATAGGATTATTTACATACCTTACCTATATTATAAATGTTAAATGTTTTGTAAGTTTTAAATTTATTTAATGTATATGTTTTTACTTTATAAAATCCTTAATATCATCGGTTAAAAGTATGGTCAAACTATTGTGTCATTTTATCTGACACCATGCCATAAATGACATACTTTGAGAAATTACAAATAGTCTATACTGGATTAGGTAAATCTTGACTTAAGTAATGACTAAGAACGGGTTAAAAGGCACTTTAAAAAATTGGTAATACTAAATTGCATTATTATTTTTGAAATATAGGTAAAGACTTACAAAGTATGTCATTGTAGGCCATTTTTCCCTAAAAGCAAAGAAGAGGATACCAATTTTTTACGCAGTAAAAATAAACAAGATTTTAGTAAACTTTGTATGATACTGCTAGCGTGCAATTTTATTATTTAAATTAAAAAAAAGATTTTGTAAACACGGTTCCAAATTTAGTTGGTTTTAAAAAACAGGGTGTTAAAGATTTTAAAAACTTTCGGGATTTCGAAGATACTTTTATTTTTGTAAAATTAGTTAGACTAGATACGGACGCTATTTAACTAAGTTTTGATTGTTTTTGTTGCATGATTGCCAATAAAATATTTTAAAACCCTTTAAAAAAAATAATATTTTTTTAACGTTTTATTGTCTAAGAATATGCAGTTTAATTTTTACTTTTAAACTAGACAAAATACAAAACAAAGTTAGGAAACCTAAAAGCTGTGGTTTAAATATCTCCAACTAAAGAAAAAATAAACATTACAACAGTCTGTGGCGCGCCATTTTTATTTTAAAAGTCTAGGTGACCCTTAAAAAAGAACTTATTAAATAAGTAACTTCCAAATTATCCCCTATAATTCAAGAGCTAGTGAGCAACAGACCTTCGTAAAAGCTAAAATTTGTCAGCTTAGGCTCCCAACATAGGTAGAGGCAATGGTAGACTATGAAGTTTAATTCGGGATTTTATATTATGGTACTTGGGTACCTATAAAAAGATTTTTTCCTGGTTGCCAAACACCAGACAGTTTTGACAGTTTAAACCCCTTTACAGACTTACATTTTGGGGTGGTTTGAGAAAGTCCAATTTTTTTGTTTTTTAACAAGATATAACAAAAACTCTTTTTAATATTTTTGGAGATTTCACATACGCATGTTTTAAAAATATTTCGATATATACAGATTGTCTTAAAACAAAGTTATGCTGTAAAGATAGTTTTTTTTTAAATATTTTTTGTACATCACAATATGTTTAGGTCATGTCCATTTAAAAACTTTACAACTCCTATACACTTTTTCTTATATCTCGTTAAATAACAGAAATATGCCGACTGGGAAGTCAAGAATGAGTGCAAAAAGAAGAAGGGAAATAGTGTATTAGCTATTCTTTCAGATTCGTAATCAGCGCCTCAAAAAACCACCGTATACCAAGTTTTATTAAAATCGGCGATGCGTCAGGTTTGTTAATAATTACTAAACTAATAAACTATAATAGTATACCTACTTCTTATTCCGCACTTGACTGCTTGGCCGAACTCCGCTACGCGTCGTTCGTTACAGTCGCGTGCGGAACAGTGTCACGTGTAAGAAACGCTATTTTTTATATGAGCGTAAGAAAAACATTAAAACCAAATTTAATTATCTTCTTTTTATTAGTATAATTCAATGCTACCTTATACCCTACTAATACTTATTAATAATGTTGGTAATAAAAAATACTTCATTGCGACTCACTAAAATTTGGTTCAAAATTTTTATACTTTTTCCGCACTAGTACAAAAAAGCTACACTTAGTACTGAAAGTACCACTTTTTCGCACGCGACTGCAGTTGACCAAACGACGCGTAGCGGAGTTCGGCCAAGCAGTCAAGTGCGGAAAAGGCTCTTTCGGCACGTGTTAGGAACGCTATTTTTTCTACGAGTGTAATGAAAACATAACACTTTTCAAAATAAATTGCGTGCGCAAAAGTTCTGCTTTCCACACGCTAGTAAAAAAATATTTTATAATATGGCTAAAAAAATTTAAATTAATTTTTTGCCTTGTTATGATACCTAATAGCTGTATCTTTAACCATATATTTTGTTTTTTTAAAAGTAATATCAAACTTCAAACTGTCAATCAGTTTTTTCACATATTTCGCCACTGTAGCAGTAAGTTTTTTGGTAAACTGTTTACCACATTTTTGAGACGCGACCATAAGCTCAATTTACGTTTTGGCGTCTTGTTAAGATTTTATTTTCTTGGATTAAAATAATTTTAACCGGAGGCTTCCGGTAAAGTTTAAAACCTTCTTTGTATTGTAAGTAATTTTATAATAAATATCTCAATAATTTATTTCTTTTAAAGTAATCTTAACTTTTATTATATTATGCAAGGACAGAATAGTTCTTTATAGTATATAAAAGTTTTAATTTTTTAAAATGTTTAATAAACTTTTTATTCTATTTGTTATACTTTAAATAAAATAAATTCAAAATATGCTGAATACCAGAAATAAAATTGCTGTTTGAAAAATAAATATGGATTTACCGGATAAATATAAATAGCAGTAATAGATTTTAGAATAATATTTGGTTTAAAATAGAGCTAAATATTAACTATATTCTTGGTAAAGCTTTGATATTAAACCTACTTTTGCAGAGTGCAATTTGGATTATTATTATTAACTCTGACTAAAAATGGTAATCCAGTTATTTTGTTGGTAATTTTTAGGAAAATATTATTCGCTATAAAAGTTAAGGCCTGGTCCTTAAGTATCTTAGCTGCAGTTAGGCTGCAAAATTGCGTTGTATTGCATTGTAACAAGACAACTTTACACAAACAAAAACATTTGTTGATGTCTTAAGTACAGTTAATAAATGATTTACTAATATATTTTTCTGAACGATGGAGACTCTACACATATTATTCTCTAATTTTTAAAAACAGTTACTAAAAATACCTTTTACCATTTTGTTGCAGAAAATTTACCCAAATGTATCCTGAAGTAACACCAATGAACAAGAGGAAGTTTGTACGACTACAAAATAATTTTATTAGGTATGGTTAAATTTAAAAGCTCCTCCAACATTACTAAAACCTGTTACTTCAAATGAATACAATATTATTAACGTTTTGGCATATCTTTATGTATATCCAGAAGCTTCAATTCTTAGTGCAGAAGCAGATACGGGTGTATCATATGCTTCAATACAACACATTTTTGAAAATCACAAAATGCATCCGTATAAATTTACTAAAGCTTAAGCCCTTAGCGGAAGACTTTAAACGTAGAGTGCATTTTTGCGAAACCCTTTTAATATGTACACAGGAGAATCCAAAATTTTACACACGATCCAGAATTTTTGTCAAAAATAGATCCGTGTAAAATAAATAATTCATAAGAACTTCGTTTAAATAATCAAAATTTGCGTTTATTTTGAAAGATCACTTTAAACACCGTCAATAACTGTTAAGTTACTTATAAAAGTCACCAAACTGTCATAAGTTTGATATTCCCATGGTTACTTGAAATTAAATTATTTAAAAAATATTTTTTTACAAAAACCGGCTTTATTAAGAAAACTTGATGATTTAGGTATATGGGCATGATATGTCATTTTAAAGCGTTTTCTTCATCCTTTATTTTATTGAGTAATATACAGGGGTTTCATTTGAAAAAATGATCTTTTGACCCCTTTTGTGAATAACGGAAATAATAGTAATTTTAGCACGCCCTGTATGATATAGAGTCGATATTTCGGTGTAAATTAAATACATCGTGTCTGTCTAAACGACCACCAAAACATCAACTTTTCATAAATTGAGAGCACTAATTTACTTAAGTTTAATCAGGGCCATGTTTTGGACCATATTTAACACAAATTATTTTTTATCTCGAAAACCGATAGAGATAGGTATAAGGCAATATTAACCAAAAAGTATTATAATAAAAGGGCAAATACAAAAACTTGTCAATATAGGGGGTGTTCCATTTAAAAAAATAAAGTTTCTAGGACTTTTTGATAGAAGCGGCAACGTCGCAATGCTGAAAATATTTTAGATCGATAGAACAGGAAAGAAAATGTAAGATGATAAATTTTCAGAAAAATTCTGCGTTTCGTTTTCCATAAACGTCTAACCTACCATCGACCGTGAATCAACCTGTATACTGAAGTAAAATTTTCTGCATATTATACATGTCTGTGTTTCTTTATCCAACTTATCACAAAACCAATAACAATAAGCCTACAACAATGTTATGAGTTAGCGGCTAACTGTTAGCCCATGACCATATCAATGTAGATGTCAAAATAATAATTATTCAACATAAAATTAGAATACTTCATTCAGTAAACTAAATTTAATTTGCTATAAAAAATATTTGTTCTCTAAAAGGAGTTTTCAGGTATGCTAGCTCTCCGCGGGGCCGGATGTGGCCCTCGGGCCGTAGTTTGGAGACCCCTGGTCTATTGTGACACAGAGTATCGAAGTGCATTAATCGACTTCTCGAGTAGAAATCTACGATAGAAAGCGAGGTCTAGAATTCTATAGAGCATGGAGTCCCGCTGCAGGAATTAGTAATTATATTTATGCCGCACAGTCAACAGCAACAGTCTATACAGAGTGTACGCTTACCTATTATAGTACATTAAAAAACCACAGATTCCTTAGGCCAAAATATTATTATTTAACCAAACATACCCATATCCAAAAGTTAATATTAGGAAAGATACAAGGTGTTTAAGTAAAAAACATATTTTAAATTTATAATAATAATATTTAATATATGTTGTATTTTTTAATAAAACTCCGTATCTAAAAATGTATGACATAAGTTATTCAGATCCAATATTAATTTTTAAGTATAAACCAGAAGGGGCTGACTACACTATTAAAATAAAATGTTCCAACTTTTTTATACCACACTGTATGTAACATCTAAGTAAACCAATAAACTCCCCCAAGATTTCTACACAAAATAGGTGTACTTTGTCAATAAATATGGGCGATAACTTACTCGATTCAAAATTACTTTTAAAAATGATTTTAGGGGTATATTAACGAAATCTGTAACAAACTGACCGAGTCAATTCTATTGGGCGTTGAAACCTATGTCACTCACACCAAGAAAACCATCAAACCTTGGTTCACTATAACATATGACAAAGCTAGAATTTTAAAAGTTAAGGCTCACAAGAAGTTTCTACAGGATCCTAGTCCAGAAAACCGACACGCTAGCATTGCAGCAAGAAACCACTACCACCAAACAATCTCAGAAGCCAAAGACTCCTTTGATAACCGTATAAAAAACAAAGTACTTTCTTGCTCAAATGGCAGCAAATACTTCTGGTCCTTTGCCAAAAACATCAGTAGAATTTTCTGTACCAGTTGTTTTCCACCATTAACTTTGTAAGATGAAATTATTTCTACATCTAAAAGACAGGCCGAACTATTTGCTAAACAATTTGCTGCCAATTCAACCCCTCATCCACCTGTCAATCATCCAATTTCAACTATTTCTCCAGTTTCTTATAAAATTCCCAATATTATTTTTTAGGTAAAACACATTAAGCGTATCCTTTCTTCTCTTAACACCAAGAAATCGTCTGGGCTAGAGGAAATACCAGCAATCGTCTTAAAAAAATGTGCTCCTGAACTTGCACCTATTTTAACCAGGCTCTTTCGAATTTCTTATGATACGGGTATTTTTCCAGACAGCTGGAGAGCTACACATGTCCAGCCTATTCCCAAGAAAGGATATAAATCTTTTTCATCCAACTATAGACCTATTTCACTCCTCTCAATGCTTTGTAAAGTAATGGAGAAATCCATTAACTTGCAACTTCTTAGGTATTTAGAAAAACATAAAATTTTACATGACAGGCAATACGAATTTCGTCACGATCGTCGCGATCTACAGCAGATATTCTTTTCTTCGTTTTACACAACTGGAACAAGTCTCTTGATTTTCTAGGTGAGTCCCAGATCGTTGCTCTTGATATATCTAAAGCTTTCGACCATGTCTGGCATGACGCACTTCTTAATAAACTTTCCTCCTACGGACTTCCAACTAAACTCTGCTCTTGGTTCTCCAGTTATTTTTCTAATCGACGTATATCAGTCATTGTTGATGGCCACTCTTCAAGCTTTCACGAAATTAATGCTGGAGTGCCTCAGGGTTCAGTACTAGCACCAACTTTATTTCTTATTCACATCAACGACCTTCTTTCTTCCACAACCAATCCCATTCATAGTTATGCTGACGATAGTACCCTTCACTCCACTTTTCAGGTTTCCAATCCAATCTCTTAACCCGACTTGGAAAGCAAACGCAGGGCGATGCAGATATTACTTTCACAGGATCTCAATTTGATATTGGATTGGGGCTCCAAAAATCTCGTTCAATTTAATGCATCCAAAACACAATCATGTTCCTTGTCGCGAAAAAATCATCAAACCCTCATTCTTTGCTTGTGGGCGTCACATTTGAGAATATCCTTAACTGGCATAAACACATTGTATCTATAGCCACCGCGGCTTTAAAAAGCTTGGATTTCTTTTCCGAGCCAAAAAGTATTTTTCTCCTTCCAATTTATACACTTTGTATGTGTCCCAAATTCGACCCTTTTAGGAATATTGTTCTTATCTCTGGGGAATGCATCCTCTAAAACCCTCAGCATTCTTGATGCCATTCAAAGAAAGGCTATTCGTCTTATTAATGATCCTTTATTTACTCAGAGACTTCCTTCTCTTGCCCATCGTCGAGCTGTGGGAAATATATCGCTCTTCTATAGATACTTTTACGGCTTCTGCTCCGACGAATTATCCAGTAGTCCCTCCTCTATACAGTTCAATTGGACAGGTCCCGAACTTCCCATTTCGTTTGTTCTATTATCCCTAAAGTTTCTAGACTGTGGAACCTACTGCCAGCGGAGGTGTTTCCTTTCCCCCAAATCTTCAAGTTTTTAAGTCCCGTGTTAACAAACTTCCTCTTACTCTACCTAAGACACCTACGGTACGTTATTATTTAGGCTTTCAGCCTTCGTGGATTAGTCCAAAGATATTTAAAAAAAATAACACATAAAAAGTTAAGGTTGTTATAAACAAAATAAAAAAATTAAAGTATGCGTTTAGTTTTTTGGTTATAACTTTAAAAAAATAATGACATTTTAAAAATTTTGATAAAACATCCTAAAGGAGGAGAAAATTTAAATAAAAAGTCCCAACTCCTGAAATCAATCTCCACCCAGACGTAAAATGACAGAGCGCACAATAAGCGGCTTCAGTGCATGGGTTATTTAGGCCCTATTCTAAAGTCCAGTTCTGGTTAGTGAGGACCTTTTTTTTTGCGCATCACATTTTATGTGCATAAATGTACCACTGTTTAATACTTTTTGAAAGGTAGGGCCAATTTTTTTATTCTTGCCCCCCTCACCCCTAAAACCTATTTCTGCATACGGGCTTGTTAAAAGAAAATATAAATCTGATTTCCGATTCGAAAATTACAGAATTAACCTTACAAACAGATGTTTTCATTTATTTTGTACGATAATTAAGTTATGAGGGGTGTAAATTTATAACTTGACACCCGGTAGAATACACTACATTTTATTAACTTATGGTCTTTTAACTCTAGATTTTGTAGAACTTTTTTTCACTGTGCACCAATCAAATAATTTAAAAGGTAAAATGTGTGTATATTTAATCTCTATCCAACAAATATAAAAATATAACGTATAATAAAAAAATATAATCCATTTCTGTTGGCTACTTAGCTCATATCCCCCAACATGTACAAAATAATTAAAATAGATATTTTAAATATTTTTATGTAAAACAATAAAATAACATACATATCTGTACCTGACCCGTTTGCCGTTACTGCCGTTAAGCCGGCTGTGAATGTAATAGGTCTCATAAGACTCCATACACTTCGATAGCGTCCGTCCGTCGCCCAATTATCCGTCTTCCGCTAGTGTAAATAGACAGTAAGAAAGAAGCTCACGATGTACGAGACAGATTTGAGAATCGACTATTATTTCGACGGAGGTATCGTCGCGCCTAAATAAGGCTTTAAACTCTTATTAAAACTAACAGAGACGTCCCTGGTTTTTGTCCCGTAACATTATAATTTTATATTTTTTTTATTTAAATTTAAACTTTTTATTTATTTCAAATTTAAGATCTGTGCAAAATTTAGATACCTTCCGAATAACTAAAATAAATTTAATTTAATGTGAGCAGTTATGCTGGTAATTAAGAGCATGTTTTATGTTTGTATTGCGTGTTATACAACACAACTTAAAATAAATAATAGTAGATTAAATCAAGGTTAAATATAATATACGAGGTTGTTTTGGGAAAAAATGTTAAGATATTTTAACATTAATAAAACTTTTCTTTATATATATATATATATATATATATATATATATATATATATATATATATATATATATATATATATATATATATATATATATATATATATGTATATATATATATATTATGGTGTTACAGTCAATATTTTGCTTTTTATTAGAATTATATTTAAAAAATGCTTTAATAAGGTAAACCTACATACAAATTATTTTTTTTTGACATTACTTTAGTATAATAGGTAAGATGGTCTAAATAGTTATTACTTTTTAAATAGTTTGTATTTTTTCTTTTTATATTTTTGGACGATGGAATTATTTCATTATTTGGCCTTTTCATGTATATTTTAAGTTTTAATAAAGAAAACCTACATGCAATTTATTTTTTCACATAACTTTTCCCTAATTGGTAATATATACAATTTTACGCACCCAATCTGATCTGACAAGTTATTACATTATAAGAAGTATGCATTTCTCATTTTTATATCTTTGAAAGATGAAATTATTTTGACCTCTAAAGGAAAGGCCGAACCATTTGCTAAACAATTTGCTGCCAATTAAACCCTTGATTCTCCCGTAAATCATCCAATTCCAGATATTGCCCATGCCATTTCTTCATAAAATGCCCAAAATTATTTTTAGGGTAAAACATATGAAGCGTATTCTTTCTTCTCCAAACACCAAGGAATCATCTGAGCTGATTGACATAACAGAAGTCGTTCAAAAAATGTGCTCCAGAACTTGAACTCATCTTAACTCGGCTGTTTCAAATTTCCTACGACACAGGTATTTTTTAGGAGAGCTGGAAAGCTTTATTTTTAAGAAAGGGTCCAAATGTTTTCCATCTAACTGTAGACTAATTTTACTTCTCTTAGTTCTTTGTCAAGTAATAAAGAAATTAATTAATTAAAAAATCCCCAAGTATTTAGATAAACAGAAAATTTTGCATGACTGGCAGCATAAATTTCGCCACAAAAGATCTACAGCAGATTTTCTTTCCTTCGTATTATACTGCTGAAATAAGTTTGGTGAGTTTTTAGGCAAGTTCCATATCGTTGCTCTACATTCTACATATATCCAAAGCTTTTGACCAGGACTGGCATTCAGCGCTTCATAAACTTTTCTCCTATAGTATTTTAATACTCATAGGTACTTCTATGGCTTCTGTTCTAAATAATTGCCCAGTTTAATTCTTCCACTTACGATTCTCAACAGAGAAACTCGTGGTGCCGCACCTATGCATTCCTATACGGTCCCACTGGAGAGGCCCTGAACGTCTTACATTGTTTGTTCTTTTATCCACTGCTGCCCGTGAAAGCTTTTACTTTTCCCTAAATCTTCAAGTATTTAAGTCTAGTGTCAACAAACTCACTCTTTTCTCTCTTAAGACACCCATGCTTCATTAGTATTAAGGCTTCTAGCCTTCGTGGATTGACGAAGATTAAAAATCTTTTAAAGTCAAGTTACACAGTATACCTACTATGCCAGATGGTGCATGGATAGACTGTCCGTAGGAAATCACATGTAAATTTTTATACCTTTAAATATTAGCTCCCTTATTAAGTTTACTACAAAATTCCAATAGAATATTTTAAAGAAGTTAATAAGCTTACACACCAAATTTTGTTCTAATAAGGCAAATATGTGGTATTTAGGGACAACTACTTATGTGTAAAAATATTTTATCAACAATTGTAAAATATTTTTTTACAATTTTGTTGTAAAATCGGTAAAAGAGCCAATATATAAAAGTATTAATATTTACATGGGATTTCCTTTTGTCAGTCTGGTGATGCACCATTCGGTATATCTACGTACCAAATATTATTTAAACGCCCTTAAAATTGCGTCGCTTTATTTTTATTTTATTTTTTATTACTACAATAATACTTATCCTATCATTTGGTTATGTTTTATAAATCCATAAAAATATTTAGAGAAACATTATCCTGCCGTGGTATTTGTAAAATACAAATCAATACTAAAATGACAAAAGCAAACAAAAAAAACAGGTACATATTTACTTTTTCACTTGAAAATTATTAGCTGTGTTAAAATCTGTGTTTTTCATAAATGTTTAGGCAATTATTAAAATTATTGCTTAAAATTTTGTTGTAATTATTAATGTTTTTTAAATTAAACGGATCAGAATTAATCATTTAAAACGAAAAGTAAACAATAATACTGAAAGGGCTGGTGAAACAACTTAATAATTTAAAAATGTAATAAAATTTTAACAAGTTGAATCACCCAATCTTTTTCTTTGTCTTGATTTTTTCTATCTGATTCCAAATTTTACATTTTTTTAATCTAAAAAAACAACAGGAAAATTTGCAAACTTTAGTTTAAACGCCAAACCTATACTTTAAAAACCATAAAACTTACAAGGTATAAGCTACTACAATAAAATTATTAAAACAACTAACCAACGTAACTAACAATGCCTTGTTATTTTTTAGGCTTTAACCCTTAAGTAGGCGCGTGCCTTTTTATTACGTAAGAAGGCGCGCGGGGGTCAAATGTTTTCTTTCTTTATTTTTTTTAAATTACTAAATTATATATTTAGTTTAAAGTATTTTATTTTATTTATAAATCATTAAATTAAAAAGTTGCCAAAGAAAAAAAATATCCGTGGTAAAACATTAAATTGTTATTTTAATTGAAGTGCAGCCATTATTTTTTCAAAAGTTGATTATGTGGTGAAAAAGTGAGAAATGAATAAAACTGAATTTTATTATTTATTAGTACACTTTTTTTTGCCTTAAAGTAATTAAAAGAAATTATATGGGCCCAAAAATGGGTATCGTAGTTAGACCCTTATTATTAAAATAAAAAAAAAAGAATAATTTTTTACATTTTATTTACTCCTAACAGAATTTTTACATTTGGCTTGAAAAACATAAAGTAAAACTAAAAAAGTATTAGTCTTCTTAGAAATAATGCTTAAAATATCTATAAATACAAAGGGAGTGGGAGTTTAGTCGGAATCTATTTCTTCTTGTTGTCTTGGAGCGAGACACTGCTCATAAATTGTTTTCCTATGACGTTTGCACAATGGCTGTTTATACTTTACACAAAAATTTAATGTCTCAAATAATGTTTTTTTGTCAAAGACAAATCGTCGGTTTAAAGGTAAAACTCACTTATGGACATTTGGACATTTTATGATTCAGGAAATAACTCGCACCCTACAAATTTCGCGATAAAAAGGAAAAGATAAACCATCTCTTTTATGTATAATAGTTAAATGAAGATTTATGAATGGTATAAATAATATTTATAAATTATTTTTGCAAAAATTTTTACTATTAATAACTTAAAAATGTTTGAACAACTTTTATGACAAAATGTACTTTATTGTTATTTTTTTGTTTTAGGTAATTAATATTATTATTTAATTGGTAACCATTCACTAAAAAACGCTAATACAAAAAAGATTTTTTTTAAATCGGTTCGCAATTGACGGAGTAATCGGTGTATTAACATAAAAAACATTTTTTGAAGTCGGTTAAAAATCAAATTTTGAAAAAATGCATTACTTTTTATTTACACATTTTTGTTACTTTTGTTATAAAATGCTGCAATACTGATTGCACTAGATTTAACACGTTCCACCGTTAACACTACCCCCTTATATGTAAATTATTTAAAATTTATTTCAATAGATTATACAGAGTTTTAGGTAAATATGCCGACAAGCTTTAAGGAAAAATTCATTAATTAAAAAAACTATAAATAAAAAATATTTTATTGGTTTTCCAAATGGCCCTCGACCTAAGTCCTTCAGCTAAATATACTTTATTTAAACAGATTTTTTAAGTTTTTAAACTACGGAGTGTTTTAAAGAAATATTGTTTCTTTATATTATAATTAGAAACCATTTTTTAGCAAGGTAATTTTGTATAGGTAATACCTTTATAATTCTACAGTTAATGATTTTTTATATATATTATTTATTAAAGTAGGGATTTTGCCATGCCTAAAAATCAAATAAACAATAATTAAAAATTAAATTTGTCCTAAACTAAACGAGAATTAAAATAAACATATCTTTATTTTACAATAATGCGGTAGTTTACTATTTTTCCTTAAAAAATATAAACCTTAAATTCTTTATAGACGACAGTAACAATTTTTTTTTGCTTGTAAGCCAAAAATTGTCGTTCGATACATAAAAGATGTTTTTTCCAAATATTTGTAGTTTAAAAACTAAGACGTTTAGAATATTTGTTCATAGGACGTTTTTTTTTGTTTTTCATTGTAGTACTCCTTAAAGTTTGTCAGTAAAGTAAGTGGACTGTATAAGCTGGCCAAACTTTTTAGGAGGTTAAATTTAAGGAAAAAAAGTCATTTAAATTTGTTGAACGTTCCTATTTTGTTAAATTGCTAAAGTCATAACTATGAATAATGGTTTTAAAGATAAATTGCCATGTATATTTACTTTCGGTTTCTTTTCTGTAGATAAGTAAATATAATAAAATAAAATAATTCTTAAAAACCAAGTACCTATTAATCTGTATTACGAAGTAAGTAGTATTTCTTAATCATATTTTATTTTATTAGGGTATTGGGTGTGAAAAGAAAATATGTTTTTATTATAAGCTTTTATTTTGCATTTGTCATTTTACAAGGTATACCTAGACTACTGGTAATACATACACTATCAAGTTAATATTGGTAAAAAAATACTTCTTATTCTAAAATTGTTTTTCTTTTATCTCTGTAGTTACTTATTCTTTTTAGGTAATTTTTGTGACAATATTGTATATTCCAAAAAATTATTAAATTAGTATAAATCTCAAATATATACTAAATGTATCCCATTAAATAAAAATATATTTTAAAACCTTTTAATTAAATCATTACCTTAAACAATAACTATGGTAATTAAAATTTTACAGTTCAAAAAGTGTCGCTTTTTCTTGCAAATATTATTAAGACCGTCAATTATGCATTAAATGATGTTTAGGCATTTGTTATAGGTAAAAAAATTAAAGGTATAAACAAAAACGATAATAAAGATAATAAAATTAAGCCCGTGTTTCAAGACGCTTTCATTAAAGTTGCTTAAAAACATTTAATTGCAAACTATTTTAATAATTCGTCTTATTGTCAAATTAAACAATGACAAAGAAACTTTCAATAAATTAAACAGACAGAAAAAGTCAATTTAATTATATGTTTTTATTAAAGCATAGCAAATAAAGCAATTTTCTTTAATACAAGAAAAACTTTTATAAAGATTTGTTTTTAACAGTTTTCAAAGTAATTAAAAAATAACTTTTACCTTAAAAACTTTAGTTTTTAAGCAATATTACCTATCGAATCGACAGTTCCATTAAAAAAACAAAATAACAATATGTTACTATTTACAAACAATCTTTGTCAAAAATATTACATTTGGTATATATTATCTTTTAAGCATGTCAATACTTTTGGCAAATAATAAGTATTCAGCGTGTCTTCCTAAGTTTGCACAATATGGAAAAACTTTAGTTATTAATTCTATATATTAAAAAAATCTTTATAAAAAGTTCTGCATAGTCTTAAACCTAGAATTCCATCAATTTCATCCAAAATAATAATTTTTTGCAGTGGTATACGAGTATGTAAAAAAATATAAATTTAGCTTGAAAGAAAAGTACGTTCGTTTTTTACAATATCAAAAATTTTTATTTAGAAAAATGTTTACGAGCAAAAATAGAATTTTTATATGCAAACTTATTTATTTTCAAGTAAAGTTTTATAATAGATAACAAGCGTTTCTGTGACCTTTTGCTGTTTTGACAGTTCTTAAGCATTCTTTACATATTACATTTTTAAATAAGTATCACTAATGTACAAACCTAAATTTTCATCGGTAATACATGAAAACATAAAAAAAAATCTGGAAAATAAATCATCTGCTTTTTATTCGCCTTTATAAAAATTTTTGATAATATGAAAAATATAGGTAACTCGTATACAACTAAAAAACTATTATCTGATAATTGCATTTTAAGTTTCAGACTATGTAGAACTTTTTATAGGGATAACCTTTTTTTATAAAATTAATAAAAAAATTCCATATGGTACGAACTTAGTAGACAGGTTGTGTATCAAATACGATTATATCACGTTTTAAAAATACTAATTATTAATAAGGGCTATAATAAAATACTTGACTCACCATCTATCAAAAAAAAATTAATATAAAGAACAATAATTTTTTAATCCACGAGCAAAACACACAAACAAAAATTGGACAAGTAATAAAAAGAGGTATAATCAAACTTATTTTTGCGTAAAACTGATTTTTGTAAAGGTTATTACATGTCATAGGTTTTCCATAAAAGATACATTGACGTGTACCCTTTTCTTTAAATACATGGTGTCAGACCATATTTTGACACATTTTAAACGCGAATAACTTTAGAACAAATAAAGTTATTAGGATAAGGTTTGAACAAAAAGCCTTAGATTTTTTAATAGTTATTTTTGTACCAAGAGCGTACAATAGCACTTTCACGCCCGCGGCTAAAAGTTCTTGCCCGAGCTCCGCGAGGTCAACAATCAGCTGTGGGCGTAAAAGTACTTTACGCCAGAGGTGCAAACAATATTTTTTGTATGACTGAAATTATTATAGAAGCAATCTCTGTAGTTAGGAGAAAATTTCATAGCTTTTATTGTTTCAAATTGTAATCAGTATACTTTTAACATAAATGTTAAATAAATGGTTGTTTTACAACAAAGAAATGAGGCAATATTTAATTTGATTATTGTTTTATAAATTTATAAATGCGGGCGTCTCTTATACTTTTTTGCTCTAGGGCAATTAAGTGCTATTTTACGCCCTCATTTATTAATGCGGGCGTTTTTGATACTTTTTGCCCTAGGGAGTAGAAGTGCAATTTTACGCCCTCAAACAGGAACGTAAAATTGTGTTTTAAGCCCGGTTGTACAAAAAGTTTTTAATTATATCCTTGCCATTTGGTTGTAACATTCTGTTAACACAAAAACAGAATTCCCGATTTTTCGATATGGGACAACTTTGTTATTAAATGGAACACCATGTATATTTTTTACCATTTTAAAATTCATTCTTGCCCCTTAAAAAATGTAACATGAGCTATGGTTATTATGAAAAATGTTGAAATTACTAATGTTTCAAAAATTGACTGCAAGGCAAATAAAAGTATTATGTAACAATAAAAAGTTGCTACATACGAGTACTAGGTTAAAGGACATAAATACGACAACAAAGCTTTAGGATATTTACAATATTAACCAAAGTTTATAAAAAATTACTTTAGCTTTACTGCAACTATTATTTTGTGAAAAAGCTTTATTGTCGTATTTTTTGTAGCCTTGTATGTAGCAAATTTTTATTGTCAATAATACTTTAACATGCCACGCAGTCAATTTTTAGAGAACAATTAATCAATTATTTCTTAAAATACCTTTAACTTATGGTACATTTTTTTAAAAAAGAAAGATTAAATTTAAAGATGGTTAAAAATATATTTTTTGTGTTCCATTTAAAGTAACAAAGTTGGGAAATCGGCCATTTTATTTTTGTGTTAAGAAATTATCACAACCAAATGGCAAAAATATTACTAAAAAAATAAGTTTCTTGAGAAAACCGCATCTTGATAACTTTATTTGTTATTCGCGATCAAAATGCAACAACACATATTAAAAATTAAAAAAGTTTAAGTAGTCTGCAGAATAAATAAAAGAATAACTTAAATCCTAAATTTTTATTCATTTAAATTTAATTTACTTACATGTAAGTTCATGCTTGACGCTAATGCTTTACATTTTTGGAAACCTATGACATGTGTTAACGTTCTTCAGACAGTTAGTTTTGGAAGCCGATTTACATAAAAATAAGGAAAGGTACCTTCTCTTTCAAATCCCTGTACGCCTATTTTTATTACAAGCTTTAATTTAACTTGCAAAGTATATATGTATGTACGGGCGGAATCTTGCAACTTCATTTTAAAGCCTATATTTATGATCAAGCTGTAATTTAAAGCATATAACTTATAGATACATTCAGGGCTTCTGCTCTAAGAAATTGTCCAGTATAATTTCTCCACTCACGGTTCCCAGCAAAGAAACTCGTTGGGCCACGCATATGTATCCTTATACGGTCCAACTGGACAGACCCCGAACTTTCCACTTTGTTCGTTTTTTTATCCCTAGAGTTTCTAGAATGTGGAACTTACTGCTCGCGGAGGTCTTTCCTTTCGCCACAAATCTTCAATTATTTAAGTCCTGTGTCAACAAACTCCCTCTTTTCTCGCTTAAGACACCCACGGTTCGTTAGTAGTTGGACTTTAAGCCTTGGATTGTCCAAAGAAAAAAAATTGTACACATGTCTAGTTTGGATCACAATACATGTTAGCTATGTAAGGTCATTCTAAATCCAACATAGCGGAACATCCAAGATGACGAACCAATTATTTTTAGTGCATCTTTATAATGTGGGTATCAAATGAAAGGACTTGCTAAGTAACTCAAAAAATTAAGTGACCTAACTCCAAGTCCAATATGGTGGACTAGTTATTTTTAATGCACCTATACAATATGGCTATCCAATAAAATGAGTTTGCTGAGAGTAGCTTGAAAAATATATCCAACATGGCGGGACACTTAAAATGGCGAACTGGTTAAGTTTAATACACTATGGATATTAAACAAAGGGGCTTGCTAAGAGTAACTCGAAAAATAACGTATTGTCATTCTAAATCCAACATGGTAGAACATCCAAGATGGTAAAATTGTTATTTTGATGCACATCTACAATATGGATATCAAATTAAAGGGCTTGCTAAGAGTAAATAAAAAAAAGTGCCATTCTAACTGCGATATGGTCGAACACCTAAGATGGCCGACTAGTTATTTTAAAGCATTTTACGATATGGATTTTAAATAAAAGGGTTTGCTAAAAATAATTTAAAATATAAAGTGACGTCACTCTAAATCCAATATGGTGGACCAAGTTTTTTATGCTTTCCTACAATATGGGATTCAAATAAAAGGACTTGCTTAGATTACGAATATAAGTTAAACTTTGTTGCTGCAATCTGTCTAAATTTTTAGTGGACTGGAGCTTTTGGAGTCGGATAGTGCCTATTTGTATTATAGCTAGATTGTTTGGCAAACGGCCTTGTAACCATAATATGTTCAGTTGAGGTAAACGGACTGAGAAACATGTCCAGCGATAGCTTAAAAATAAAATATAATTTTTAATTAAAAACTGTTTTTAAAACAAACTTTTTCGTTTAAACTTTTAATATAAACATATAACCTCATAACAAAAATTATATGATTTAAAAGCTTGTCGCGCAATTTACCTGTGTTGATACACAAATAAATTACATAACTGAATCTATTTTAAACTAAGTAAATACGGGTACGTAAGTCTCACGACCAGCTTTAGATCATATAATTTGTGTAATGAGGTTAATGTTCATAATAAAATTATTAAAGAAAAGGTTTTTTTTCCTTTTAGACATTGTAATAAAAGCTTGTTTAACAAAAGTTTTTTACTTTAAAATTATTTAAAATATAAAATAACTAAATGAAGCTGTACGTTCTGTGGACTATGTGATAAAAGCAACAAAGTGTTACATACACAACAAATCCCTAATCATTTTTTTACCAATCTATTTTTCTTACAAATTATATCGGTCTTTTAAATATAATTTATTAGGAACCTAAATTTTAATATTGCATAAGGTTAAATGACAAATTAAATACATGCTTCTTTTTTACAGGATAAAAGAACATCAATATGAAGAAAATAAGAGTGTTTGAATCATATTTCTTCAGCTAAAATACTCAACCAAAAAAAAATGAATGAATTCTGGTCACTTACTACAACAGACAACCCTACAGACCTACAAATAAAGAACCTTTCGTTTAACTACACTTTTGAGTATGAAATTATTTTTAACAATTCACACAAAGCTATGACAGTCGAAAAACATGGCTACACCCGTGGACCTTCTTACTAGCATTAAAAACCACAGTTATGGCGTTGATAATCGTAGCAGCAATGTTCGGCAATCTTCTAGTGATAGTGTCGGTGATGCGACATAGAAAACTTCGCGTTATCACAAACTATTTTGTAGTGAGTTTAGCTCTCGCGGACATGTTAGTAGCCATTTGGGCTATGTGTTTTAATTTTAGCGTAGAAGTTACCGGCGGAAACTGGATTTTCGGGTACTTTATGTGCGACGTTTGGAACTCTCTCGACGTATACTTCTCTACAGCTTCTATACTACACTTATGCTGTATAAGTGTGGACAGATACTACGCGATAGTGCAGCCGTTGGACTATCCACTTATCATGACTAACGGACGGCTCATTTTAATGTTAGCTATTGTGTGGTGTAGCCCGGCATTACTTTCCTTTTTGCCGATATTTATGGGATGGTACACTACAAGTGAACACTTAGATTTTAGGAAGAAAAACCCATCTATATGTGTATTCGTAGTTAACAGGACATATTCGGTTATATCATCCAGTGTTAGTTTTTGGGTGCCTGGAATGGTTATGATTATGATGTACTACAGGATATATGTTGAAGCTGATCGACAAGAGAGAATGCTATATAGGTAAGTCTTTATAAATATATTTTGATTTTATCCTAATTTCTGCCAAGAAAAACAATGTGGTCTATTAACCCTTTACCACAGAGGTGCCGTTTTTGAAACTTAGTCATTTTAACCGTTTTTTACCATACGTCGACAACCAAAATTTTCTTTTTCTTGTTGTATATGAATTAGGTTTTACATATTTTTTTATTTTCATTTATTACAGTAAAAAGAATTTTTGACAAAACAATAATAGATATTGATAAAATTATTTTTGTTCTCATATTTTTGTCATATGGAATAGGAAGAAAAATATTTATAGGCGTAAAAAACTGTGGCACACTGTTTTTAATCATCGAAAGAAAAATAAATAATTTCTAACAAAATACATTAAATAGTTATAAATATTATGGTTTATAATAGTTTCTCTGCTGGTATGTTGTAACGCAAGTGTATTTTTAGGAAATATACACTCACACATACTAATCTGAACCTTTTGACCATTGGTAGCTACTTTACAATCATTTAAGAACTTGCTATTGCAAAATATATTTGACTCTTCAGTTTTATCTTATTTGATACTGCTACCATCAAAATAAATTTCTTCAAGTATTCCCATAATGGTAATTCTTATAATATCCTTTTTAAGAGCTTTAAATTATAACCCATACGCAATTTATTATTTTAAAAATTTGAAAAGAAACAAATTCTATATATTTTAAAATTGATACGTTAACACAGGCTACCGGTAATTTTGACCGGTGTCGTACTTTAAATGTCAATATTTTGCTTGCTTTAAGACATAAAATTTTCACGATATTATAATACTAAGTACCAGTAAGGTACATAAACGCACATTATTGCAAATGATGGGAATACCATATTCTTTACCAATCGGTAAGCTCCGCCGGTCAAAATGACCAGATCCCTTTGATTAAGGATTAAGTGTGTGACAAAGGAAAAACTCTTTATTTGCAATTTGTTAATTTTTTATTCGTAATAATAGTTGGTGCATGGTCTTAAACTGAAGAGACAGTGGTGGGTTTAATTAATTTTTTTTTGATATACAGGGTAGGTTAAAAAGATTAAAAACAACTAAGGATAATAGTACCACGGTTTTAGAAAAATATAACGAAATAGTAAAAACAAAAGTTATTTAGAATCAAATATCAAGTCATGGCCAATTTAAATTTTATACCATAATATTTTATTCTTTAAAAACCTGTTCTACTTTTATAAAAAATAATACAAATTATTCCAAAGTAAATAAGTTTTTTATACATATTCCTATTTAAAGTATATTGGCCTCAGTAAAAACCATATTTGTAAAATTATACGGTTTTATTAAACTTCCTTGCAATAAACTGAAAGCTAGGGGTTAGATAAAATAAAATAAATCCTGTTAAATTTTATATTTTTTTAATTTAAATAAATATGTTTAAACTAAGTTGATTGTAAATTTTTAAATCAGAATAATAAAAAAAAATCTAATTCTACATAATTTTTTAACTTGCAATTTTTTGTATTTTTGAAATAAGGGTACTTAAATCCTAAGCAGTTTTTAGTTTCTTTTTTTGCCTACTTTGTATATTCTATAGTTTATAATACAACTTATTATTGCGGGACAGTTAAAAAACATGAACCAATTTTTATCTTATATAAAAAGTTTGGACAAATTGCAAATAAAACAGTTTTTATATACAGTTAGGCACCATAGATTATAAAAACCCTATAAACACACACACACATATATATATATATATATATATATATATATATATATATATATATATATATATATATATATATATGTATATATATATATATATATATATATATATATATATATATATATATATATATATGTATATATATATATATAACTGCTTTTGTAGAATCCCTTATTAAAATTTAAAACATTTCCTATTGTTAAACTTGTTAAACCTAATAAATGAAATTTATTTAAATACGCACTTGTAAATTTTGTTTTACAAATGTTCATACAGAATCCTATTACTTCATTTCAAAAGTAAAATAATTCTGTTTTTTTTATTGTCCAAGAATAGGCATTATGATGGATTTTAATATTTTTCTCTTAAACTTAACTACATACAAAAAAAAACTGTCATTTTGGTTAGTCCGAAAATTGGATTTGTTAAATAACTACCTACTTTTATAGCCGTACCTTAATAATAATTTTTGTTTGTATAGGACTGAATTAAAATATGGCAAAAATAATGCTCAATGTTCAAAAGCCTCATTAATATTTTGTGAACTTTGACGTAAGCCTAACGTAGCACAAAAATTAATTAGGCAAGCAAAACAAGTATTTGATTTATTTCCTTATAAAGTTGTTAATTGTGTGGTTGGTTTTTGAGCAAAATAGTAAATGTGTGTCATATTGATTCTTATTAATACAGCAAATTATAAAACCACAAGTGATAATAAAATCCTAAAAGTTTTTCAAATTTAATTAAACGTTTTAAAACAACTGAACAAAATAAATTTTAATCATATTTTCAATATATAAATATAGTAGTTCCACTGTCATAAATATTAACCCGATATTCAAAATTTGTAGCATAACACCATAAATTGTGTAACATTTACATTTTTAAAGTAACCAAGTAATCTTATTTGCCACGAAGGTCATAAGGTGTTAACTTAGTGTTAATATTAAATTTTTAATAGATTACATTACACCTACCCGTCCTAGTCTAATGATATGTTTACCATGCTCACTGTACAAATTTTACATTAATATTTTTTACACTTTGGCGTAAACATAAAGTAGCACAAAATTATTATTAAGTATTTGTTTTATTTTTTTTCATATCAAGTTAATAATTGTATGGTTGGTTTTTTATTTTTAAGCAAAATAATAAATGTGTGTCATAATGGACCTCATTAATAAAGCACATTATATAACACCAGTGTTAATGCAATGCTAAAGACTTTAAAATTTTATTAAAAATGTTTAAATATTTAAATAAAACATATTTTAACCATATTACCAGTTAATAAATATGATTGTTCTACTGTCATGATTATAAACTTGATAGTTAAATTTATAGCATAACACCATAAATTATGTAACATATAAGTATTTTGGAACTAACCAAGTAACATTATTTGCTACAAATATTATTAGGTGTTCACTCACTGTTAATGGTATATTTTCAATATATTACATTACATATACTCATATTAGTTTATTAATGTATTTACGATTCTTATTTAAAAACAACTAAAAACCGCCAATTAACAATAATAATTAATAATAAAATCTTAATTAAATAAAAAAATAGATACATTTTTGTATTACCCTTAATTTCTTATATTTTAATTCTTTAAATTATACAAAGGGTAATTAGAAAAACATACAGTGCATTTTAAAATATGGTCCCTCTTTTTTTACCTGATTAATTAGGAAAAATTAAACTTTAGATAATAAAATAATGCCTAAATAATGTATTTTGAAGTAAAATTGACAGATTATAGCTGCTATGTGCCATCTAGGAAAAAAATAAATTGAAAGTCTTGTGGTACATCATTTTAAAGATTCTGGCGAGTACCTAACCTAAGTAATAATCCTACAATATAAAAAGAAATATCTCCACCTACTACAAAATCACGACACTAAATATCTAATTTGATGGCCATATTTCCGAAACTAATAAATTTGGATATGCCTAATGTGGTATTTTTAAACCATTTTAAAGATCTTTAAAAAGCTTCTAGGAAAATAACACATTAGGTATATTTAAGTTTTATTAGTTTTGGATATACAGATAATATTTAAAGTACCGTCATTTTGTATAAGAAAAAGGCATTGACTTTATATTTAAGGATTATAAAGCACTTATCAGGAGCTTTAAAAATAATGTGCCACAAGCAGCCAGCTGCCACCTTAAAACATTTTTTGAAAATTTAAGTTTCAAAACATACAATTTGTACGACATTAATTTTATTTTCTAAAGTTTTAATTTTTGAAATTGATGAAACAAAAATAAAAATGAACTAACAACCATAGTTAAAATTTTAGTGTACAGTTTTAATAAACGGATGGAGAAAGTTTATAAAGTAGCGATAGCACACCTTGTTGCGTGGTTTAAATAGGCCTACCTTAAAACCTTAAAAGACGCTGAAAAAAAAATAGTTTTTATAACAATTGCATTTAATTTAACAAACATACACTTCTCTCTAAATTTTCTGTTTGTGTTATAAATATACAACACTCAGATAAATGGGTAATTATACGCCATTTTGCGTAGATAAAAATATACTGCATTGTACAAAAGGCATATTTGTAAATATAGTAATGGTAGGGAGCTCAAGAGAGGATTTCGGGATTTACTACAGCGCAGCAGATTAATATACTGAAGAATGAAAACTTTGATGTCCCGTGGTGCCTTAACGGTGAGTTTATCGACTTTATTAAGGGAGTACCTTATTTTTAATTTTGAGTTGTCTATAAAAATGGCGCTCCTAGCTTCGCGATTATCTGTCAAAATAAAAAGTTTTTGATGTAAATAAATTTTTAGGTAAAAGTGCCTTTTGGCGGTATTTAAAAAAAATACTTTTGTCTTAGAATTTTAGAACCTGCAAAGCTCGGATTTGTGTGCCAAATATCAACTGGATGTGGTTAAAAATATATGCAATATAGCAAAAACCCAAATAAAAATTGAACTGTGACGGCTTGTAACTTGAGAAACGAATAACATTTTGAAAAAAATATATATGAAGCTCTACCCTTATTTTATCAAGTAGACTCACCCCCTTAAGTTTTATGATCGATTTTTGAATCAACCTCTGTAATAAAAAAATAAGAATATGATTTATTAAAGTGCATGACTGCGCCGTCAATGTTAAAGAGAGAGATTCAAATCCAATCCATTCTTTTACGAGATATACCATATTAAACATGTTAGATTTTTTTTAAAGGAAAAATATTAAATTTTATGATTGTAGAAAAATATACATAGTGTTCCATTTAAAATTTTTAAAGTTGTCCTATATCGGAAAGACGAATAATTTGTTTTTTGTGTTAGCTAAATATCACAAACCAAATAGCGGGACTTAAAAAAAAAATTAAAGCATCTTTTTGCGAAAAAACGGCATCTTAATAACCTCGTTTTGTTCTAAAGACTATTTTCGGTCAAAAATATAGTCAGACACCCTGTAATTTAACTGGAAAATAAAATAAATACCTAATATGAAGACGAAGTATTCACTCACTCATATGTTTTTTTTTTTTTTTAATTTTTTATTCATCCACGGTTAATTATTATTTTTCTCTGTCCAAACTACGTAGTAACGTAAAAGTTATACTATTTATAAAAAAGTGGTATAAGGGCGATTTCGCAATAGACGATAACCGACTCTAATTTTTTAAATCCCGCCATTAGTTTTTTTTTTTGTTATTATTAGTGTAAATAAGAAAGTCGAAATATCAATTTATTTATTTTTATTTTGATTTAACTTTATATTTGCATTTTTGACACGTTTAAAAGATAAAAATGTGTACAAACTGTTGAATCATACCCGACACACTGGCACCAAACAGGTGTTGGTAACACATACCCTTTAGCAAATACCTATTGATCTCATTTGAAAAAAATATATAAGTTACAACAAAAGTTTTTATAAAATCCTTAGGTGGCAATATTAAACAAATTTTGACTTTGTCAGTAAAAAATATCACGTCAGCTATCTTAAAATTCAAAAGCCGACCTTATCTAATATACAGGACCTCTCCAAAAACACACAAGGAGTTAGGGAGCAGACATATATGGGGACAAACCAAGGGACAGGAAATTAAACTCTGCAGCCTTGGACAACACCCTACTGTGTCCCAGGCCAAAATTGTAGCCATAGACCAATGTGCTAGGGAAATCATTAAGAAAGAAGGTATGAGGGATAAACCACTAGTAATTTATTCGGACAGCCAGGCAGCCATCAGAGCAATCAGTTCGTGCAAAATCAGCTCTCTAAGCTAGTGCTGGGACTGCGTAGTTGCCCTGGAAGAGGTGGGTGCGTTCAACAAGCTAACAATTGCCTCGGTGCCAGGACACGAAAATACGAAGGTAATAAGGAAGCTGATAAAAGTGTCAAAGGAGGGGGCCAGGACAGGACAATGGAGTAGGTCCCGAGGCACTACTGTGGTAGTAGACTTGCAGTGGGTCAACTTTCAGGTCGGCTGCCGACTAAATAAACACCGCGGAAATCATGGGCCTGGCAGAAGAAAACCCATGTAGGTTTTGCCAGGAGGAGGGAAGAAACCGCAGAACATGTGTGGGGTGCTACTGTGAAGCCCTTGGTCGTCTGCGATTTAGTGAGGCTGGTATGAGAAAAACCTTAAAGCGGCAAGATTTTACCAAGGCTAAGGAGCCAGTTTCAGGGCTTGTGGAGTCTGATAAAACAGACCGGCTTGAGACAGCGTGCTCTAAATTATGAAGGGAGGACACAATAAACGTGAACAGGTTGCAGTGTTAGACGATATGCAATCCACCTCCTAATCTTATTTAATCTAATCTATCCAAAATAAAATTGCTTATGTCATCTGCAGAATCAAAAAGGAAGGGTTATTAGTATTTACTTAGAGTTTTTAATTATTTTATGTTTTACCCATCTATTATTGATCTGTAATACCTTAGAAACGGAATATGTTATGGTAGCAATAATACCTGCTATCACACCTAGGGCATTATAAGCGGGCATTATGATAATGACCGCTTATAATGCCCTAATGCGCTAATATGGAAATTTTATTGCTTATCCAATTTTATTTCTCTCACAATAAAGATCAAGTTTATACAAAAATGTATTAAAATAAAATCAATAACTTACCAGTTCCTGAAAATATGCCATTAAAACGGTTTCGATTATTTGAAGAATTACGTTCGCATCTTTCCAAATACCAACATATGGCATACTCCCGATTATACTGTTGCCTTGATTTAACTGGTAAAGGACCTTCGGTCACTTTTATGGCCTTTTCTCTTATATTTTGTGGAATTTCTTCCATTTTGAGCAAATCGTTAAATAAAAATGCCAACTGACTAACTGATAGAAACATCAAAATCAAACTTAACACCAGTCATTATCTATTTACGTATACAGGTACAGGTACAACTTATTTTTTTTATTGCGAATAAATAATGTAATTAGTCATTGAAAAACTCTTTTGGGTAAAACATAAAAGCAATTAGAAAGGCACCACGGTGCTTTACTGGACTATAATGCCCATCAGGTCGAGAATCTGGCCCTCGGGCTATTTCGACCTTCAGAGGCGATTATAGTCCTGAAGTAACGCCCTTGATACATAAATAGCTAATAATTTATTATATTTACAGCTATGTTGAATGTTTACGACTTGACATTTATGCATTAATTTTTTTGTTATTGCATATGACATATATTAACCTTCTTGGGACAGTCGGTTTTGGAAGCCGGTTTTACATAAAGAGCTTCTTTTTTTATTGTTTATGCATGCCTTTTTTATGAATATATAAACTGCTTGGCCTAATTTATTCCAAGCTTGTTTTTAAAAAGTAAAATTCGATTGTCTATTCTTCAGTGAATTGAATAAAGCCTTGGCTTTTGTGCAGCAATGTTTTGGAAAGCCTATTTCTTGCTATAAAAGTTTATCAATGTGGGTACATCATGCTAATTTTCTCTATGCTTTATATAAATAGCAACGTATCTGTCTATTATAAACAGCAACGTTGGAGAGCAAGGTTTTTAAAAAGCTTTTAATAATTTAGCAATTTTAAAAGCTAGAAAGATTAAGTCTTTTAATAGGGCATGTCCTATTTATATTTTGATTTGGTTTTAATGTTAAAAAACAAATGGTAATTAAAAACAAAGTTACTTTGATTTTACTGTTTGGTAACTAATTATTATACAGGGTCGTAATTAAGCATGGAAATTTAATTTAACAGACATTTCTTTAGGGAATTTTAGGGCTTAAGATAGATATAAAGATGGTCCGCAAAGTTTGCGTTCTTAAGCCACCATAAAAAAAAGTTTTTAAGTAGCTAGCTTTCAATATTATTTAGGTTTTTAAATAATCATAATATTTATAGCATAAATAGGCTAATTTGGCAGGAAAACCTATTAAATTTATTTTGGACAGTGGTTTCTTAAGGAGCACCTGGACAAATTTTATTTACCAAAAATGTACGCTTACTGACTACCGTGTAAATTTTTAATATTTTTGGTAGTCAAGGTTTTTCTAAATTATTTGTCCTACCTTGCTTAAGCAAAAAGAAAAACCCACCATTTTGATATTCCTGAAACAAAAAAGCATACTATTTTTTTTTCAGATTAGTTTTTATAATATGCTATTTCCAAATATATGTATTACCATTAAATACTAAATTATAGAAGGGTAATATCTGAGCGTAACACGTTTAACAAAAGTAAGCATTTTAGCATTTCTAAGTGTTTTAAAAATATGTATCCGTACCTTAAGAAAAAAATTTGCAATGCAATGTTTATATAAACTTTCTCATTTTTAAATTACTTAAAAATTGTGTCTTTAATTAATTGCCTATGCCTTATAACCAACCACCTTGTAGAACAATTTACAAAACTTAAATAATTTATATAATTAACATTTTTAGGGGAAGAAACATTCTAATTTTAATTTTTCTTTGTGTTTGTATATACAGTGCACTCCAATAGAAACAAGCCACCCCCTATAATTCGGGGTATTTGTACACTAATAAAAAAAATCCTGAAACACGACAACGGTAATTTTTAGGAGGACACATTTTTGTGTCAAACTTTACATGTCCAGGGTTATCCCCTGCCCACGCCTACACAAACGTCAAAAAGTTTAAATGGGTAAGGGGCAAGAAATACCCCTGTCTTTAAGGGTTTAAAATTATTTCTCTTGACCAGACTTTTTTTAAAATCTGTTTAGTAGTTTTCAAAAAACGTACCCTAAATACTTGTTGATTTTAGCTCCTGTAACTTTCTAATTTTTTAAAATAATAAAATAAAATTTGGTAAGTAGATATATTACTTAAAAGTGCAATATTTTATGGATTTATTTTGTTACTTTCGGTTTAGCCTTGGAAACGGCTGAAACTTTATTATTTTGAATGGGACACAGGGTATATTTTTATTTACTAGTTTTACATATTGTATTTATTTAAAAAATCTATTTTTTAAAAACTACACAGATTAAATTTGTTGTTGTATTAAAGTATAAATATCCCGATTCCGAATAAAAGGGCAAGTGTTTTAATAGCAACGAAAAAAATAGCAAATAAATTATTATTAATTTTTAACGCACTTGTAGTATTTACTAAAACGTTTTAGAAATGAAAAAACGAAATAAAATAACTTTTTATAAAAAAAAATGTGCTTTTTAAAGTGGATTTTTCAATTTGGTTATATTAAATTCTTGTTTCCTAAATGAAACAAATTAACTTATTTTTTGAAAAAATCCGACTTTAAACTTTCAAACTATTGTCAAAATTGCAAAGCTTCAGGTGGCCTGTTGCTATGGGTAAAATTTATTGTTTTGATACATGGCATTTGCTGTTTCATACGTACAATGGAATTGTCTTTCTACTATGGAATCACCTATTGATTCGGAGATTATTCAGTTTCTCCCATGAGCGCTTTTACACATGCAAAAATTATTTTTAAAAGCTGGATATATGCATCGTATCCCCTAGAAAAGATTTTAAAATTTTCCCCATAATTCCTTGGCGACTTTCAAATCATTAACCATGCTTAACTACATCTTAAAAACAAATATATATGACAGGAAATGCCAGAAATAAAACTTCAATGCTACGTAAACGTTAACAACTAATACCTCAGAAAATATCAATCTTGGTGTTTTAGCATTTTTTTTTAAAAATTTAATTTTGTTTATTTTTTTAAGTTTATATATGTAAATTTCCTAATAAAATTGTGTTTTAAATTTATTTTTTGGCTCTTGTCATATCGTTTACGATCATAAATACGAAAAATAAGGTTTAGTGGCCCGTACTACCTTACCGGTAGTACTTTTGTAAAGCATTCAAATCTAAAAATGCTGATATTGGACAAGATGATCCAAAAAAATGCTTCTAAGCTATAAAAAATTTTCACACGCGTTGATCGGTTAATAATAAGGGAGCTTTAACTTTTAGGAAACTTTTTAAGAATAGTTTCAAAAAAAAAAAATTGAAACGGGAGCGATATAGCAAAAATAGTCACCAAAAAAAGAGCACACTACTGTATATAAAACGTTATTTTCTTTTACTTGTAAGACACAGAAGCCATGTACAGTGTTTGACAGAATGTTGATAAAAAAATTAAGTCAACTATAAAAATATGAGAAGTCCTCAAATTTTAGGATACAGGGTGTTAAACTTGTTTTAAAAATACATATATTTTTTATAACTTAAATGTCCTTTATCTTATTTTGTTCTAATTTGTAATGTTATTTATGGCATAAGGGAGGTAATTTGTCACTAACTTATTTACATTTAATAAGTCAAGTGGCGTCTCTAACTGCAAGTGAAAGAATATTGCAAACAAAAAAAAGGGTGACTGTGTTAATGTGTGAAATTTTTCTATGCTTTCTTTATATTAAGCAAATAAAAATACAGGTTTTATGGTTTTTTTGTATCTTGTTAGGTTTAGGAGAAAAAAAATCCACTTAATTAAACATTTTTGCAATATAAAGGAAGCATTACAAAAACTTTTTTTAAATAAAGTTTTATAATTGTTTATTAGCAATTATGTAACAACAACAAAAATACTTGTTTTAAGATGGTTTATATCCTTTTATATTAAAAGTGAAGGGAGTTTTCTTTTGATCTATTTTTACATTTTAGTAGTTTTTAAAGTCCCTGTACAGGACAAAATATATTTCTCAGTTTGAATCTTGTTTTTTACGAAGCAAAAGTGTTTTGCCATACACGTCTTTTTTAAAAATTAAATTTTTTTGTCAATTTGTACTAATATAAAGTCCATCCGTGGGCCTACTGTACAGGGTGTTTTACAAATTATTCAACCAAGCTTTACGGGCTAATTGTAAAATAAAAATAGGAACGGAACTTCTTTTATCTCTTTGTGGTACGGAGAAAAGTGTTATAAAAAAAAACCCTTTAGGTACAGAAAAAAAAATTATTGATATTTTTAACAAAACATGTTTTCTCTTCATGTTGAAAACATACAAAAGAAAACCTTATAAAATTGTGGTATACATTTTGACTCACCATCAAATATGATGATTATAAATATTTTTTAAAAGGTTAAAAACATTGTTTCTTTTTTTCCTAAACATAGTGGAACATGACAAAAAATACACATTTATAAATAATAAAAATAAAAATATTTTTTTAAATTATTATCATTAGCTTTTAAATAAATTTAATCTCCTTGTTATGTTTGTTTATTTTATGTGCGGTTTTTATGTAAATTAATAAAAACCATTTCTTGGCAGCGTCATCTCGTATCGATAAAATTAAATTTTACCGGTAAAATATCACCTTTGTCAATTTCTTTTCTTTAATTAGATAGGGATTTATTTGATCATGCCGAAACCTGGTTTTTACTTATTTACGTAAAAACTGTGCACCAAGAAAAAGTCAAAAGAATAAATTTGTTTAAACTAAATGGGAAATTTAAAAAAATATATTTTAGAAAAATGCAGTGGCGTACCATTGTTTTCTTAAAAATATTTACCCCAAACTCCTCGTGAACAACACTGGTAAAGATACTGTTTTTCTTGTATGCCAAAACATAGCTTTTAATGCATATGAGGTGTCTCCCAATTTTTTTAATAACATGTAAAGTAGTATAAAAATTATCACAAAAAAACATTTTTTATTTATTTTTATTAATCCTTAGTTTTACGGTAAGGACATATTTATGTTTATATAGAGTTTTTTTATTTTTTATTTTGAAATTAACCCATAAAGTTTTTCGGATTAGTTGCGAGACACTCTGTATACTAAAATTTGGTTAAACCTAAATTTTTTCGTTAAACAACAACAGCATTGATTTTTTGTGTTTCAAAGAAGTAAATAAAGCTTTGGCTGTTATATGCAGCGATTTGGAAAGCCTATTTCTGCTGTAGAGTTTATCAATGTATTTATTTTAATTTTCTTTTCGCTTTATGTAAATATCAACGTGCTTTACGCCTGTCTATTGCAAACAATGAAATTGCAGCGCGAATTTTGTAAAAACATTAATAGTTTAGAAATTTTAAAATGTCAGAATGTTTGTCCATTGAAATAAGAGAAGTCTTGTTAAAACTGCATTGTTCTATTACAACCAAAAACTTATAAATTAAAGTAAATATAATAACTCTTGTGTTTATTCTTTACTTAGTAATTTAGTTTATTTAAATAACTAGTTATATCTTACTTTACTACACATTAAAGTTTTAAAATATTGAATATTTTTGAGGCAAATCTTTTTTTTTTGGGTTATTCAGTTACTTGAGATGTTGGGTATAGATAAAATATAAAATTAAACTTTTAAAGTTTTTAATATTAAAGGGTATGACTTTTACATTCATTTTTCTCAATGTACATAAATATCATAATCAGACTGTCTACGAATGGGGTTTAAAAAAGGACAAACAAATAAAAAAAATAATTTTTGAGAAAAATTTTAAAAAATGATAAAAAAATTCTTGTCAAGAAAATGGACTTACGATGGAAAAAAGTTGATTCTGTATACAGGGTACGCAAAAACTTAAACACCCCAAATTTTCTCCAAGAGTAAACTAACTTTATTTTTTATTTTTAAGCAAAAAGTCACTTGGAAAATTAATTTGGAATATCATTTAGAATTATTATATTAATGTTACAGAGGTATTAAAAAATTTAGGGCTTGTTTTGAAGTTATTAAAAATAAATTATTTAAATTTTTTATAATAAAATGACCTCAAAAACTCTTGTAATCTGCTTTCTCCAAATTCCCATACAACACAATTTTTTGGCTGCAAACAAATGTGATCAAGGCGTTCAATAAAATTTCGTTTAATTGTTTTTATTGACCTTAAACACTATTTTAAATAATTTTTTCTAAAGACATTTTGCCCAAAACATAAAAAGGAAAGGAAGTTTATTCTTAGAAAAAATCGTGTTTTTTTAAGTTTTTGCAAACCCTGTAAACCAAATCAACATTTTTTCCGTGAATCATAATTCTTTTACAAGCAAATTTAAAACAAAATGACATGATTTTTAAGAGCCATTTGTAGTATTGCATCCAGGTGGCTCCGATCCTTTATTTATGACCTATTTTTAATCCGATCGCAAATCAGTTGGTATTGTTAGATTCGTCAAAAAATTCCTTATTTGGAAAGTGCTTGTCTTAAAAGGGTTGCCATTAAAAAAAAATTGTTACACACGGAAATTTTAATTTGTCAAATTGTTGGATTCCTTTGTTTCATATTAGTCACTAAAATTTTGCGATTGTTTTTTTTTACATTACCTAGGGTCACTAAATTAATTTGCGCCCAATCATAGCCCAGCTCAGCAATATTAAAAATATCTTTAAAAAATTAAGTAGGCTTAAACACTTTTAGAAACATTACATTCTTACGCAAACTTGTCCAAAAAATTCAAAAATATCAAAATATACAGGGTGTTTTCTTTAAAAATTTAAAATTTGAGCTATTTCCGGTCAAACCGGAAGTAACTGGAGAGTAAAAATTATGCGTAAACTCCCTGCCTATATTATTCACCTATACCAAAAATTTCGTTGTGCAGCGATTAAAGGTTATGCTATTATTGACAAAACTATAACAATAAGTTAACAGTACTATTTCACGCTGAGTAAAAAATCAATGGCTTTACTATTTGATCGAAATAATTATTAAGCGTAGCTATTATTTCAAAAAATTAAAACATAAATGTTAAATCTTTCCCAAATCATATCCATATCCATATCCATACAAAAATCTATCAAACAAATAAAATTAAAATTTTCTTTTGAAAAATTAAACCATTTCATCAGTATTTTGCTATGACGTTCAACTATCGTCAGTAAACCGAATTTGCAAACAACCGATTTTTTTTGTAAGTTCTTTTTGGTTCTGTCAAAGATTTTGACGGTCAGATAAAGTAAAGTTTACTTTTATAAAAAAAAAACTTTAGTAATTTGAACTTTGTATGTTATCAGTGATTTGAGCTTTGTATGTTAATTTTTCTTATTTGTGCAAGAGTTAGTTGTAGAATCTTATATGAAATCAATGTAAAGTAAACGCCAGCGATGTTTGACAACAGCGCATGACCAAGGCAAGAATGATACAGCTAAAGCACAGTTAAATTTCGGAGTACTCAGTCTGTAGTGACATTTTACTATAGTGGGCTACACGATTGAACAACGCGTAGAAATTGTGAAATTTTTTAATAAAATCAGTGTTCGGTTCGCCAAACATTCGTGCACTGCGTTCAATTTATGGTATTCCCACCTAGATCCTGCAATTTAACTTCGTTGGATTTCTTCTTGTAGGGCTACATCAAATCTCGAGTATATGCGGACAAACCACAAATAATTGCTGTCCTAAAGACCAACATAACTCGCACCATTGGTAAGATTGGGCAAATTGGCAAATTTGTGTCAGAATGTCATCGAAAATTGGACCTCTAGGATTCAAATGACTTAGTGAAACCGCGGCGGTCATTTGGCTGATATAATTTTTGAAACCCAATGTCATCAAATATGCTTTAAAATAAAAATACAGCCGTTGCAATATGATTTACATAATTTGTTTTATTTTTATTTAAAGATAGAGCGCTGAAAATGAAAAACCCTTTTAAAGATTTTTTAAAATATTTTTTAAATAAAAATATGGTACGCCATTGCTTTTTTCAAAAATAAAAATTATTTTTAAAATCCTCACCTATTTTGCAACAAATTTGATTCCTTTCCTTTTTTTCTTTAGATGCATCGTTTTCGCATAAAAACTAAAAATAGGGCACTGGCCTACTGTTTTAAAATAATTTAGCCATACCAATCATGAATCAAAAACGGTGTTTTTTTTACGCGAAAATGGTGCATCGGACAGAAAAAGATTGTGAGGACAAATTTGTTGCAAAATAAATGATAAATTAAGTTCTTTTTTTTTTGGAAAAGCAATGGCGTATCATATGTTTTCTAAAAATCTTTAGTATACATCTCGTACGGATGCTACTGGTAAAAATATTTAAAAAGTTTTTACAATTAAAAGGCCTTTTGATGCTGAGTAAGTGCTTGCCAGATTTTATAAAAATATTTCAAACAGTTTTAAAGTTAGAAAAAGTATACGATTTTTGTTGAAACTTATTGCTCAAAAGTTAGAGATTTAGGACATATATTAATATAAGCCTTTCTTTCTAAAATAAGTAAAGAAATCATATTCTCTATTTTTAAGCATCAAATAAATTTTACCCTGTATTTAGGATTTTCGGGGTTGCTGTCACCGCGCCTAGAGAGTTAATACAATGTAATTGAAAATAAGTGTCCCTCTAAGAAACAAAGTTTAGATGTTTTGGCATTTTACCCTTTCCAAATTGGTCATCCTGTAAAACGTTATGATGGATGATCAATGGAATAGAGTAAAATAGGCATAAAAATTTCGGCACCTACCGTGCATATTACTTTATATATATATATATATATATATATATATATATATATATATATATATATATATATATATATATATATATATATATATATATATATATATATATATATATATATATATATATATATATATATATCTACAATTTTTCATAAGCGGTCATTGATATAAAAAACAACGTGTTTTACGTTTGCCTAAGTCTATTATATGTAGTTATAACGTACCAGAGTAGTCAAAGGATTTACCGTTACCATTGACCTTTAGC